>JAVQIZ010088909.1:2500-60513 GCA_036023535.2 Galaxias brevipinnis
GAGAGATGGAGAGAGAGAGAGAGAGGGAGAGGCACGGTAGATCGTAAGTGAGTCTTTCATTTGTATGCCAGTGGATGGCTGGGAGGCATGTTGTTAAAAGATAAGGACTGCCCTCAGAGGCCACTGAAGACTTACAGAGGGCTTGGCACTGCATGTTTGAACAACAGTATCACAGCCGCTGCTCTGTGCTACACTATAGTGCAGTAACAGATAGGGAGGCCACTGAAATACAGAGCAGGCCCTTGAACTTGTCCAGAGAGGTCTATTCTTCCCCATTCAGGCATTGCACTCATCTGTCATGGACCTTTGTTTCATTGTCTTTTCTGCTTTTAGATACGCCTTGGGAAAATAAAACTTGTGAACGCTGGTAAACAACTAAATTAAATACATCTTGAATACAGAAATTGCCATGCCACCAAAGGCACATCTACGTATACATATCAACATTTGCATCATTCTAAAAAGCTAACATTGATACCACATTATATAAAATCTGCAAACACAGGCAGGCTCAAATTCAATTAAAATGTGATTGTATTGTCACTGGCTAGCCTAAAAGCATACAAACCAATCTCATCGTAGCACGCTCACGACTATCACACTGCTGTCTGTAACAATGAGTCCTCTGCTCCTAACAGAGAGTGCGCCTCCAGACTTTGCAGAAACAATACTGACTCCCAATTGGTTAGGCACTACTCTGCCCCCCTTATCTGTGAAGGTATTATGTTTCTCACTTGTTGTGAATTCCAATCGTGGTTTGGGTAATAACGTAAGCGTCGGCGTGTACTTCAGTCCCACCTACATGTTAACAAGAAGGACGGGTCAATGAGGGAGCACCTGTCTTCCTGGTTCAAACATGTCTAAACAGGAACCCAAAGGGAAGAGACCAAGCATCCCACTCCATGGCAAATGGAATGAAATGGATAACATACAGAGCGTAATGATTACATTATGACTAATTCTGCAATGGGATTAGTGACAGAGGTCGTATAAAGCCTCCTGAAATACATGAAATCAGATTTGGAGATGAATTACTGTGCCACGCAGGAATAAACCATCAGGTAATCCCATTTCTATGATATTGTTTGAGCACAATAGGGCAGTGATATCACTCCTTATGGTCCAAATCAAGGCTGAAAAAAAAAGAAACAACACTATCCATACACTGTATCATTTATGGACAATGTATGATAGACGGCTTCTGTACAACCTCCGTGTCTTGAACAAAAGCAAACGACGACGCTTTGGCTTCCGGCGAAGATTCATATGGGGGAAAAGTCACAATCCCAAAGCGACTAAAAGGGTGACAACCCAAAACAGGGCTGCCTAACCGATAACAAATGTAGGCAACGAAGAAGGGCAAGATATAAAGTTCTCTGAGTCGTTGCATGCAGCACTACAAGAGGCTATTTGTTAGCGTGCGACAAACCCCACGCCGAAGCCGGATTCCAATGTACTCAGACCGCGGAGAAGAACTCATTCGGCCCTTAATTCTCTGTGATGGGGCGAGATTTATTATGTGGCAGATGTTGCGGGGCTTTTTCTCCCTCAGATACACAGGTGCGGGTGTCTAGGGGACGCCGTTTACAACTGTGACAATGATGGGAAACAGCTGGTCCAGGAGTCGTACTCTGTGACCTCCACACATTTGAATCTCCACCTCTGAATAAACCTGTCACATGTTGTTAGCGATGGGCTGGCGGGGCAATTTTCCAGCGGAGGCCACCTCCTCTACCCCTCGCCCCACTAAATATGCTATTGGGCTGCCATTGTCCCCTGCGGAAGCTGCTTAGACTGTATGGCAGGAGTCTTTCTTGGCAAATGCACAAAGACTTTTCCTACTGCATCTGGCAGCTGTTGATAATTCCAACTTGTATCCCTGAGGACAGGGAAAATACGCTCGACTGCAGAGAGTGACAACAGCTATCTCTAACCCGCTCCCACACCCGTATGCTAAGAGGACGCGTTGTGTGGAAGGAGAGGAATATTGTTTTGTATGAGTTTGACTGCTGAGCAGCAACGCTAATTCAACGTACTCTTCTTTGTAGGGCCATGTCGGCATTGTGTACAAACACGTGTCTGTCAGCCCTCAGGCACGCACACACCCTTAATCTGTATGAATACTTACGTATTCGCCGTATGTGTCTTGCACTACCGGTGCTGGTGGTCTATAACCAGCTGGTGGCGGCGCCCCCCTGGCCCTCTGTGCTGGCACGCCCCGGCCCCTGGCAGTGGGGACCCGGCTAGGCGGGGCTCCTCTGGGCGCGGCTCCTCGGGGCACTGCCGCATGCGGAGGTGGGACTCCTCCTCGAGTCCTGAGGCGCACAGCAAGACAAGCAAACACATTCTTCAGAGGGGGGGGGGGGGCACTCGACAATTCTGCAACGTACTCTGTCACTCTTATGATGTGGAAAAGGCATTGCCACCGTGGCTTTAGAGGGAGATGGTAGAACGGTGTGATCCCGTTTTCCTGGAGATGTCTCTGGGTCAATAAAACTACACCAGTAGGCACTCCTCGTGCTGCATTATGCATTCTGGCGGGGTTTGGATCTCGATTTGAAGTGATCTCAGAAGATCTCTACAAGCGTTGCCACGGTTCTCTTCAAATGACTACAAATACCACGTTCTCCCTTTCCACTCCACTCACGAGTTCATGCCCCCTATTGAGACGAATGTGTTTTTGTGCACACGTAGTCATTATTTTATAGGATGACTTTCAATGGGTTTCCGCCTACAGTGCACTTAACAGTAAGCATAGCTACTCTGTGACAATGACAACTATTCAAAGTCAAAGTCAAGTGGGTGAAGTGGCCCTTACCCAGCGTATGTACTCAGCAGAGACATTTGCTATGCAGTATAACCGCATGTTACTGCAAGTTGGCTGTGACTTACTGGCAAGGCGCCCATGGATCTTCCTTTATCACACTCAAATTAGGCACGGTAAATGCTAATTGCAGTGTAATTCAAAACACATCCAATTATATTCTATCTCAGAGCAATACAAACACCCTTTCTCCATGACCTTGTTTATCGAAAAAATCGGATGAAAAGATGTTTGCTTTGTAAACAGAAAGAACAAACAACACAGCACTGGAATTTTTATATAAGATATGTTGTTGATGCAGAGAGTGTATAAACCAGTTCTCACAAGAGCCAAGGGAATAATTACAGTATGGTCTACAAACATATACAAATTCTTTGAGGAATTGGATCCAGAATAATAGTGGAACTGAAGAGATCATTCAAATGTAATGGCTGTGTACTGTATGATTATGACTTTCCGTATTTTTTCTGTGTTTGATTTGACAGACCGCAATAATGGCATTTATCTGTTCAAGTTATTCTCATTTGACAAAAGATGTTCAAAGACCACATTCAAATGCCTTGCTCTATCTCTGGCATAAAAGTAATAAACTTAATTTTGATATGATATGCCGAATGAAAGTCAGGAAATTGCAAGTCCATCAAAATGGTGGGAAACATGTCACCTTCCAACCAATAACTTACACCATATGAAAATACACCGGGCCGTATAACTGTTCTACCCACATAAGCCTAAGCCTCTCTGGCTCCCTCCCACACACACACAGTCAGACAGTTGGCAGCGGGTTACCTGAGAGGGCCTGGAGCAGGTGTCCCTCTACCGCGGGCGGCTGGCTTGCCCCTTACCGCTGGCACCTTGGCATCCTCCGAGCCGCCATTCAGGTACGTGAGCTCCTGCAGCTGGGCCTGTCGGATCTCATCATTGTAATCCTGCAGACAGTGGCGGCACACACACACACACACACACAGGCACAAAGACACGCACACACACTTTCAATTACACCATATCAAATGACGCCCTTTATCTCCAGGGTTACAGCCCCGGGAATATCTAATTAATGTACTTTACAGTACTGCCGTGACCGCTGTTCCTGAGGCAGCAAAAAAGTGCCGATCCCCCGTTGATAAATCCAGGGACCCCGTTTGGCTTTATCGTCACGCACAGTTGTTTGCGCCACTGAATGAAACGTGCAATTAATATGTAAATAAGTCTTTAATCATAATGCGATTGAGATGATTGTCAGGTGTCTCTTCTATATCAATATGTGTACTTGTGTGGGAATTACGGGCATAATTAATGATTGGAGAATAAATCCCGGCGGCTCGGAGGAAGGGGGAGAGCATCCATAATAGATGACGGGAGTGTAAAGGAGCTCCCTGCGTGATAGTCCGCCAGTCCCCCAGGCACCTCGGCTCCGGCTCACGCTGACTGAGTCCTGCTTGTGTTATAGTTCATCCATGTTCTACCCTTGGCGTCCCTCACAGGGACGTGCGTGGAATCAGACAAGCCACTGTTACTCTACTCTAGTCCAAAATGCCAAGGCTACTGATAGGATGGGAGATCACAACCCCCAATGGCATGCTTTAAGGCCTCGTGCTTTACAGAGAGAACCCCAGCGATGGGAGTGGGGAGCCGACGGTATACAAAGACAGGGTTTGAGAAGAGGGGGGACATACTGGTATGAGGAACTTCTTGATCTCCTCCAGCGCATGGCCCATTCTGGCGTAGGCCTCTGATGGTGGAGCAAACACCTCGATGAGCACGTGGAGGTCTTCGCTCAGGTGATGGTATTTTGCCTCGCCACTCTTCCGTAGCTCCTCCTCCTGGTTGAACAGAAGTGGTGTCACATCAGATGTTATTGTGCTCCCAGTCGAAATAGACGAGGCCATCTGCCCTGTCAGCAGGAATGTGTTAGAATGTGTTTTTAGAACCAGGGGTGGAAAGTAACGAAAACTAAATGCTCTCGTTACTGTACTTGATAAAGTATTTTAAAAATGGTGTACTGTTGCTTGAGTATATTTAAAAATGTGAATTGAAATGATCTACCTTAATTTACATTTCGTTACTGAGTACTTTCAAATGTTATGTTGTTTTTCTGCAATTTTAACAGCTGCAACTATGGCATAAACTGCAATAGAACGCAATATTATTATTTATTAATAATATTATTTGTCAGACCTTAAATGACAGTTGGGTTCAGCGTGCTGTAGAACGCTAGCGCAAGCCCATTGAGAGTAAATAGAACAGAATATTGGTTCAGCCTGATCAGGGCTAGAGTGATGCTTGCCTTTGAAAACACAAAACGGCACCGCTTGCTTTCACGTAGTTCATTTTAATATTACAAGACAACAAACTAATTGAATGTGAAACAACCTGTGTGTTGTTGGTGTCAACATGTGTGCCTTCAACTGATTAATTTTGTATCATGATTGGTGAACGGCAAGATTTAGTAAATTGGCTTATGAGCTTAGTCAGCTTCACATGGCTAAAACTTGATTTCAGTCATTTAAAAAGACAATTAAAAGTCTCTGGTATACATAATAACTTTTTCATCAAAATCTGAAGATACACTCAAATAGATATTTGAGGTTGAAAATGGCAGGAGCGTATTCTAAATGCTGTTGGAATTTATTACATTTTCTAAATGTTCTGTTGAGCAAAATGATGGGCTAAGTCATTGTAAAATGCTTAAAGAGATGAAAGTTCCACACAATTTAGCTGGTCTCAAAATAAGGATGAGGATTTTTGTGAACTTTCTATGTGGAAATCCCATACCATAGTAGAGGGAAATAAGACGAAGCCCAAACCCAAGTCAAACATATTTTGAGAATTGTCCTTTAGTAATGCAAATTTCTTTCACTTTCAGTTTCATGGATTAGTCACTACTTAGTAACACTACTTTTACATGAGTAGGATTTTTCAGTACTCTTTCCACCTCTGTCTAGATGTTAACAACAGACAATTTGATCCCATTCTAAAAGGCACTTAAAAGCAGTCAGGTTTTGATAAAAAGCCTATTTCACGTCTGCGACACAGACAATTCCTCCTCCACCCCCAATCCATCATCACTATTTGCTCTGGTGTCACCCTGAACTGATCACTTGGGTTTCCCCACAGCTGTCTGTCTTCAGAACAGATGGACAGATGTAACCTGCTGAAAACAACACATGGCTGTGAGAGCGCCGCTGCACTCAATCATGCTGTCTCCTCCCCACCACTTCACCGCTTATTTCATCCCCACGTCAGCTTCAGGCACCTTCAGTAAAAAAAGATTGCTGAGCGACACTTAACACGGCCCGATATTGATGGGAATTCGTGTGTCGAGAATTTCGCTCGGGGCCAACTGGAATTATTATTATATAAGACCTTTACATGTGCGAAGCACTATTATAATCAACGTCTTCCTGTCACCCATGTGTTGATAAATGCAATGGGAAAAAAAGAATTTGTGTGAACAATGTCCCCATTTATTTATTTATTTATTATTGTTGTCAAGTATTTGCTCAGCAGTGCTGCACATTTGAAAGCGCTTGCCTGTAAAATAAGCCTGAACTGATCCCAATCGTGCGAAGGTCTACTTTTACAATCGCATCCTCCTTACCTGTTACAGCAGCACATACACTATACAGCAGGCACTTTATTAAAAGTGCTCAGTGAAGCACAAAGCCTTGGTGGGCCCTTGCAAATGGAGACAGAAGCGGGGCAGTTTCTCCTATTGATGGAGGGAAATAGGACGGAGCCCAAACCCTATGTCAACTACCACAGAACACAAGGCAACATCGGGAGGTTCAGCGCCCCAGTTTCCTCTTTTCAACAACCCCCCCTCCAGTCCTCTCCAGGGCTTTCCAATGGCGGCAAGCTGCTGAGCACTTCCCTTCCCCGGCACCATGCAAGGCAGGCCGCGTCTCTGATGTCACCCTAATTATAAATAACCTTCTTTTAAGAGTGCCTGTGGTATGCTAATGATATGGTAATTTCCCCCATAAATCTATGCTTTACTAGAAAAGGGCTCCTCTGTGGATAGCACCACCGCTGATGGAGCTGCCAGCATCAGACAGCGGGTTCCTGCGAGCAGGGTGTTGCCTGTGGAAGGCTTTGTGAGTGTATGTGTTTGGCAGTCTAAGTGTGTGCATGCTTGGTGTGTTTGCACGTGTGTTGCATTTGTGTGGGTCTATGTGAGTGTGTTATTATTCTAGAGATTTGCACTCTGAAGACAGTGATAAGAGGCATCGCTGCTACACAGCCGTCCTATGGAGGCTAAGCAGTTCATGGCAGCAGACTACAGCTGTCTGTTTCTGCTATCTATCAGTGGAATCTCCCCCCTGTTTGTATTACTCTCTGTGCATCTGCCTATAAAAAGCCATTCACCCTGGCTACACGATGGCACAATGTAAAGGATGCGACACTCAGGATATAAGTAATAATGTTAAGCCCAGCGAATAACCCATTTGGAGATATGAGTCGTGGCAGCTAAGCTTTTCTTTATTTTCCCTGTTTTCTCTAATTAATTTGAACAGAAAAAAACCACTTTTGATATCTATTGAGATCATGAAAAGCCAGGGCATAATAAGGAGGTGTATCAATCTATGACACAGTGTTATGCAATTATATTTTACAATTTGCATTGCTTACAATCACTACGATTGCTGGTAACCTATTTGATGAAATGTTTAGAGCATTGCAGGACCGTACTGTATAGCCTTACCACTCTTTCCATTGCGCTTTTTTTCCTAAATGAAACACCTCCTGTTGGGTCCAGGCAGCTGCAGTAGTGGTGTGTAGCTGTGTTCGGTCCAGCCCAACCATTATTTAACCCACTGTAATGAGCCAGAGGATTCAAGTTGGATTCTCCATAAGGACAACGTTTTGTGCTCCAGTGATATGAGAGGACTGCAGCTATTTTCTAGTCACACCTAAACCACCAAAATCTATGATTAGAAATGAACACTTCCTACAGCCGTGTCTAGGGGCTTCCTAAACGAGTGTGTGTTTATTTTTGTACAGTGCACACTACACTTGTTCAGCAAGCCCCTATATGTACGTAGTGCTACATGTGTTCACATACAACATATCTGTGTTAGGTTTGTGACTAACAGGCTGGAACATGAAAAAAAAAAACACAAGTGTAGTGTATTTATATTTGGTAATATCAGCTAATGATTGCATTAGTGTCCTGATTGAAATAACGCTTTTGGCCAGGTAACGACTTACTTGTGAATTCACTCTCCACAACGACAAATATAACCCTGCTACCGCCCACACGTCTCTGGGTGAGAACTTGGTACTTCCAATTCAGCTGATGAGACACACAACACCAGGACAATAGACCTGGCCATTGTTTTCCCTATCCCGAGTGCTGAGGGAGGTGCTGCAGCGCGCGGCGGAGAGAGAGGATGAGTTAATCACGGCGCTAACAGGGGAGGCAGAACTCGGAACACCTTTACATCATGCCGCGGTGACAGCGGCGGGACAGGCACACTGTCACCGTCTCCCCCGTTCCAGGAAGCAGAGTGCCAGGCACTTGTTTCCACGCGGCTGTCATGCTGCTCACTCTGGCTCCCCTTACCTGCCCTCTATTGTGTAAAGAGAAGATGGAGCACCCCCCTTCGAGCAGCAAATATTTGAGGTAATGTTTTAACTCTGTGGAAGGTCTTTGTAATGGAGATTATGAGCAGGCTGATTTAGCTACAAACCATGGGAGGGGTAAATCCTTTAAACATTGGCGTTGTACAGCAGGGGATCTATATCTTTCGACGTCCCTAGCACTATGCAGGGGCAAAAGAAGTAGATGTGTATTATGGTACTGCTGGGAAATATTCCTCATTATAGGTGGACATGTACGCATCTACATTTGCTCACTTGAGAGAAGCCTCAGGGCATCAGACTTCCACCGACTGCCTTTTCCCTTTCTCTTTATCTCCTTTTCTCTTCTCTTCCCCCTTCTGTCGCTCTCATTGTCTCACCTCTGCCCCAGCTCTTTCTCTCCCTCTCTCTCTTCCTGTCTACTTTAACCGCTACCTTACCCACTCCAGGCTTCTCATACAAAGAGAAAGCTGTCTTCTTTTTGGTTATTTACAGTGACACTCCTTTGTGTGCCTGCGCACAGCAATTCTAGCCTGAGCAACACAATGACATACAGGAGCGTGACAGTGCGCCGTGCGGAGTGAGGTGGAACAACCAACGACGCAACATTTGTCCTTGAGAAAGGTAATTTCCCCCAAAACCGTTGCGTTAATCAAACACGCTGCAGTCAAAAGGGAAGCCGCCCATCGTCAATCCCCAGGTGAGGTTGCCGAGGAGCGTAAAGGCTGCTGAGGTCTGCACATTTATGACAGGCCCTTTCTCTCGGTCTTCAACACAAGTCGGCCGTCCCCCGGTTATTGATCTCCGCGATTCAAAAGAATGCACGGCATAATGGGGAGAATCATCGCGGCCACAAATCATCGGCGGCGACACGAATGGGCGTGAGCGGTTACAGAAAGGCCACGCTCAAGCTCACAGAGACGGCATGCAATGGATACACATATCAATGGCTTTCCACTTCAGTTTGCCTAACCTGGGAGAAACAATGGGCCAAGGGAGTGCAGCGCGATAAGGACACTGAAAGGGACATACAGGGAGGGAGAGATTGAAGACACGAGAGCGAGTGGACACGGGAGCTTGAGCATTACCTTCTCTTTGTCTCTCATGGATCCCTTTCCAAGAATCGACATCTTTGTCAGGGTGTCCTCCTGTAGTCTCTTTAACGAATTGCCACGTGGGCCGAGTAGTTTGCCGACAAAGTTGAACTGAAACAGAGAACAAACGGGGCTCAGTGAGATTCTGTGTGCTTCAGATTCAAATGAACAAAAAAAAAACAGCTTATGGTGTCAGTCGAATTTTGCTCAACCAGTGTGCCAATGATTCAAAATCTTTATTTTTTTTTTTAGCATGCGTGTCACCACGTTAGTGTAAAAACAATCAACACATTTTTGTTGTTACTTAAAGTGCACAGTCTGTGAAAGATCTTTCTTAACAGGCCTTGTTTGAAGGCAATAGTTAGTTCAAATGTATGCAGACTAAAATATGTTTTACAGCGATGCTATGACATTCTCTATCATTAGCAGTCTCAAGCACATAAAAGCTACACCAAATAAAATGAAGTCTCTCCGCTCAACCTGTAGTTATAACACGAGACAAAAGGTTACCCCTATTTATGCTGGTGCCATGGATATGATTCACTGCTATTTCCAATTACTCTCACACTGGTGTTTCTAGACCCTGGTTAAGGTCATGCAAAACAAGTGCAGCAGAAGCTAACTGCACTGGCCGTGACAGGTAGTAGCAGAGAGAGAAAGCAAGAGGCTCCTCTCTCCCTATAATGGTGAATTATCCATCTGTCACCCACAACTCTCAGGGTCATTAATTAACCAGGAGGCAGGGAAGGCGGGGCTCTCCAATTTTTGTTCTACACCTCGTCTATGTCTGTAGACTTTTGTTCCGAGCACTTAGTAGGAGCCTCCTGCCAATCCCGGGCTGGGGATTTGGGTTCCCAGCTTTAGAGTGATTTGGCTCCAAGCAGTGTCTGGGTAACTGGCACGGTCGTCATTGCACTGAGGTGAACTCAGCTCTTTTGACTTCTACTTTGTATCTAGTCCTGTAGCTGTCCTATCGATCGCTGAGATATATTTACATATGGTAATAGTACTTTTATTAACTACCACTTACTGCTAGTGAACACAGGGCATGGGTGATGTAGGTCCTGCCTTGGAATCCAAGGAAGAAAAATACAACTGTTCTGACTGAGAGTGAGAGTGACAGTGTGCGTATTTAAACAAACAAAATCAACTCATGCAACATTAGTGAAATAATGCCTACCTGAGAAATTTTTACCACAGCATACATGGTAAAGTTGAGCTATTTGAAATAATGTTGAAAGTCAACAAGTGATATTTATTTCCAAATTAATGATACACATATTGTTTTATATTTTGGCATCAGAGACGCATTAAACACAGACTTGAAATGTGTTTGTTGAGAATATTTTGAGAACAGAGCAGAACATGTATTTTGTTGTATAAAAAGACCCTGCAATTACTTATGTTACCTGATGTTGGTAAGTGTTTGCAGAATGAATGGCAGCATGGTCTTGAGAAAGCCCTCCACTTGTATTGAAATAACAGGATTTTATTTGAGGTAGTAATGAAGGATTGATATGATCTGGTGATTCCAAGCCATCTTATTTACAGAGGACCGTACATATCTGCCTCAGATCTGATCAGACTAATGCCTCTAAATGTCAGGGATAATCTTAATCTGGACATTAAACACAGCACCACTACAACGTCGATATGTTTCCCAGTGCAAATATTCCAGCTAGTCCTCCCATTAAACCCCACTGCACAATAAATCCCTCTGATTACGAGCAAACGATCGACATTACTCTCTTTATTCATCAACTGTGCTTTGGAGTGTTTCATTTTTCGAGAGTGGCTTGCCTTGACACCACGTCCTTCTAAATTCAAAACCGTTTTTTTTTTCAGTTAAC
Organism: Galaxias brevipinnis; assembly: GCA_036023535.2. Taxonomy (NCBI): domain Eukaryota; kingdom Metazoa; phylum Chordata; class Actinopteri; order Galaxiiformes; family Galaxiidae; genus Galaxias; species Galaxias brevipinnis. The sequence goes on from JAVQIZ010088909.1 coordinate 13,852, forward strand.
TAAACTCAACATCTCTCAGCTGTGGCAAAAAAAAAAAAAAACCTGGGCTCGTGCTGGCACTGTGTGCGACGGCCGGACAAAGTTGTTGTGCTTAATCATAGGTTGTCTCCTGCTGCTTTGTTTTGGTTTTAGTCGTAGGGCTCGGCCCTCTCGTAGCTTCCAGCTGATGGACAGAGTAGGGGCGAGAGTGGCCCTGAGAACAACGAGCGAAACCACTATGCTTCCTTCCACCAGGCGCCATCTCCACTTTTCTGACAGTTGAGAAGGGGAGCAACAGGGGCCTCTGGATGATTAGAAAGTCGGCGGACACGAAGAGGTAAAGGATCTATGATTAATCACGCTTAACCGAGGGGGGTGGGGGGATGCACATCTAACGTCTTCTCATCATTTCCTGAATGCATTACGGAGAGCCTGGCGAGAGGTGTGTGTGCTCAGAGAAAGGCTGCACGGCGCGATTCTGCTGAGGACAGCAGGACGGGGCCGACAGAGGAAGGATAAATCGCTATCTCTCTCCGCCAAAGAAAGACGCGTCCTAACTGAAATGAACCAGTGGGGCTCCTTGCCCCCCCCCCCCTCCCCCCTCCCCCCAAAAAATACTAGTTTCTGCTTTTTAACAAAACTGCTTTGTGAGGCGCATATAGATTAAGGTAACGGAGTAGAGAGAGAGAGAGAGGCGAACATGCAACTCTGCAGAGGCTTGGTTGTTTCTGCTGTTTACAGGCTTTTGCATTTGTTGAACTCTTTCTGGTGCTTACCCTTTAAGCTGCACCGAAACGTTGAAATGTTTTAAATACCGTAGGACCTTACATTACCTGATCACAAATTATTTTCAAATTGTTTGAATAGATGGTAATACTTTAAATCCTGGCTAAAGAACATCAGAATTGTTACGTTTTTTTTGTAAAATCACTACCTGTAGTTTCCTTTTCTGCTTCGATTTGAAAGAAAAGAGGCGCTTAAAGAAGATGGATTTTTGGCCGCTGATCTGATTCAAAATGGCCATTGGGAAAAGGGCCGTGCCACTCCAATGCCAAAAGCTAAAAGGTGATGTTAGTGGTTCAGGAGAAAACTCATTCAAGTCACACCAATCACTCTCCCCATTGCTACCTGTCAGATACAACAAATTGAATTTGCCTTCCTTCGGTGGTTTGTTGGAGCTCTAAACAGCATATTAGTGGCTCCACTTATCAAACCTGTCAAACCAAATCTGTTTAGCTCTGATCCTATGAGACAAGGCTAGGCCTTCAGATGACATTCTATTCGCAGCACCGTGATGTCACTCCCATAGTTTTGGTAAGTAAATGAACTGGAACTTTCCCAACAAATCATTAAAATACTTGTTAGTTTTGTGTATTAGGAAAATCCTGTCAAGATAATGAGACTCTTTTCTTTCTTTTTTTGCAGGATGCCTACTTTTTTACAGCTACGTTCTCTGGCAAAAAAATATTGTATTGTCTTTTATTACGTGTTAGTCATGAGCTCAGTGAAGCTTAGGTCATTATTCTAGAAAATGTAGGTTCTGGTACAGTATATTAAGCTATAGAGGGATTCGTATATTTTTAATGAACATAACAAAACACTTGTTTTGTTTTCAAACCGCAGCCTACATTAAGACTGAATTCCAGGTGGCTATATATTCGCATGAGTGCTGCTCACTGTGCTCTCAGCCCAGGTTTTCCACGTGCGAGCCTTTTCCCCTCGAGGGCCGAGTCGAAAACTTGAGTGATATCACCTATGTGAGCAGGCCTCTCACTTTAACACTGGCCTCGCCGCCACTCTCCCAGTGGGAACTCTCTGTCACCCACCAAGCATGGGGCTCCATAAATGCTGCTGCTGGTGAGCGCCTCTGTCTCAACAGACCTGAAGTGCTCTTATCCCAGAGATACCTTATCAGCCGGCCCAGTGTGGGGCTATTCACCCTCACACAGAGGTAAGTGTGTCCCAGCCCCGCGTGGAGCTATTCACCCTCACACGGAGGTAAGTGTGTCCCGGCCCCAGTGTGGGGCTATTCACCCTCACACAGAGGTAAGTGTGCCCCAGCTCCAGCGTGGGGCTATTCACCCTCACACAGAGGTAAGTGTGTCCCAGCCCCTGCCTGGATGGAATGTCTGGGTCACATGGTTTACTTGTTGCCATGGTCGGCGAGCATTTGGAGACACCCAGAAGTGTTTTACCTGGCCGATGTATAGCTGTGTTTGTTGTTTGTCCCTGGTAATTTTTTCTTTATTTTAATGGTACTTATGACACTTCAGGAAGCTACACTGAAATTAGATCATGAAACAAAAATTATATATTCCACTTTATTGGTGCCTGCCATTCCTGTGTGTATTACAAATAGTACTGAGAAAGCCAATGCAAGAGACAATGAAGCATATCCAAGCATACATTCATACACAACATTTTATGCACACTGCAAGTATCCTGCTGTAAAAGCATTTCCATTTTATTATTTGCTTGAAGTATTGTAGCTTTGAACATTTAGATGTCTACACGAAATAAGGCTGACTTTACTGACAGGTCATTTCTTGGGGAGGGACAGACATTAAATAGTCGTAGCTTATAATGAAAAGCTCAAATATGAACAGAACAATACATATTGAATACTGGTCTGTTCTACTTATGTCAGCCAACTGGTACTATTTATAAAGTCATAAACACACACTGTCAAATGATCTGCTATCAGGAGTGGAAAATGAAAGAAAAAAAAACATGTCAGCTGTCTGACTCAGACGTTAGCCATCTAGAGATCACGCAGACACTGCTGCACCATATTGGCTGCACTTACTTTGGGGAATTGTTTGACAGGTATTAACACCTTCTGTCCCAGCTTCATGTTTTTGTTGATGACGACATCAATGAACTTCTCTTCCTCCTTGTCCTCATCTTTCTGGACTTTTTCGATTTCTGTGGAAGAAAAGAGAAATCATGAAAAATGTTTGATGTCTACACACAGTCGGTGATACCTTCTAATCAAAAGATTTGAATAAACTTAAAAATGAAGCCTTTCCGTTTGCAAGTTGTCACTCACGTGCGCACCTTTTTTGTCTGCTCAGTCAACTGTGAAATAGTTCTTTTTGATAAAGCTATAATTTAATTGAAATTGGTTATAACAGTATCTGGACAGTTCATCTCGCCCATCGGGTGACGCTTTTTCGGCGGGATATTTTGGGAACCCAATTTGCTTTTCCAGACACCTAAATCACTTTCAAGTGTTTTATGAAAAAATGATAATGAGGACAGATCCATTTTCAGAAATGAACGCCTTGAGGCTAGCAAAAAACACTGTCCGTCACGGTCCTTCTCATTTAAAAGGTAGACTTTGATGTATTTGGAGATATAACCTTGAAGGTTCAATGAGATGGATACCATCTGTGTTTCGGAGCCAGTAAGGGGTTATAGAAGGGAGGCAAGCAGCGAGGAAGAAGAGGAAGGCTAAGCATTGGAGGGTGCAATCTACTGTAAGCATTTGGGCGGACACCAGCATGCTGCAGGCTCAGTATCCTTCAACAAAGTGTGAGACAATCTTTATCACAGATTTGATTTTACAGTCCAGACGTTACTGAACTTAGATATGATTGTTCCATTAGAGATCGTATGCAAAGATGGATGTATCGGAATATATGTTTTATCTATTTTGTGATTTGGCATATTTTTCTACACCGCATAAGGGTGTAGCAACATAGGGCCACCATAACACCAAGTCACAATGTCGGTTTATGTACATATCTTTGTTGCTGTAGCCTTCAGTTTAGGATTATTCAGCGTTAATTCTATAACAGGCAAAAGACTATTTATTTGCTCCACTTGATCGTGACAGCTGACAGTTACTGAGGGGCATCTCCGAAACAGACTAGAAATGAAAAGTACCTAAAATAATTGTTACCACTTGTTAAAGCTGGGCCAAATGAGACATTTCAAATGTAGGGACAGCTTACACGTTCATGTTAAATAAGATAACAGATGTATCAGTAAGATATCTTCTAAGCTTCAGCTTATCCCAGGAGGGAAGAGACTGCCCACTTTTTGAGAAAAGCCCAGATTAATATTAATGCATGGTCTAGCCCAAAAAGAGAACCTTCATTTGTCAATTCCCAGATTTTACAGTTTATGGAGTGCCTAGGAATTGGCAGAGTGTTCCATCACTCAAATGTCTTTTGTTTGGGCAAAAATATTTACACTAAGGTGTGTGAGCAAACAGAGCATTGTTATCTAAAACAGACTGGTATTCAATAGCGGGTGGATTGACCTATCGCAAAATATCTTGCTTGAGGTTGGTGTTGAGGATTCCTTCTAGAGCAAGGAGCGATATCTCCTCTCAAATGCAGTTACACATTAAAATTGTATTTACAACCTATAAAATGTATGTGCCTCAGTGACAGCACTCCACAGCAGGGGGGCCTCCCAGCTGTCTGCTTTTCTATTAGAAATGGAATCACTTAAGAGCAGATTTAGACCCTTGCATTTCAAATTCATAAGCTGGGTAGATTCTGTGGGATTATGCATGACTCCCACAGCGGTGTTGAGCTGGGGGTGGAGACAATCAGGCCATTACGGGGAACGCACCAATATCCTGTTGGTGTGAGACATACATTATACATTTAGCTCAGCAAGACTCTTTATATGTCTTTCAAAAGACTGGGCATGACGTCTACTGATTTCCTAAAATAATGACCAAATATTTTAGTAGATTTTGACCTTATATGCAAATGAGCCTTCATAGCGTTTTCTTCCACTAAAAGCCAATGCTATAGAAAAACTTTGCAGTCTGAAAGGTTGTCACAGAGCTCAAACCTGTTGTTCTCTATAGTTGGAGAACCTTTCCTCAGGGCTCCAGATCAATGCAAAGGGCTACCTGCTGTCACTTTCACATGTCACAACCTGTACTGGATGTAGATAACTGTTTTCCTTTCTATTAGCCCTGCCTGTGTCTATAGATTGCCATGACAACCATCAAATTTTTGAGAGAAATGTTAGGTGCTGGGTTTAATTTGCTGCCCTGAAGCCACATCATGTACACTGAAGCGCTGTCAATCAACACCAGAGGAAAGGTGGTTTCTGTTGACAGTATGTAAGGGCTAAGGCACAATTGAAATGGCATTCAATTACAAAGAGCTGCATGGCAATTTGGGATTGTACTCCTCAACCTTCAAATTTTCTGTCTTCGATGCAATGCAATCAATCTTGACAAGAGTTTGCAGCGATGGCTAAAATGAATGACATGCTAAAAGCAAGAAAATCACTTAATTTTTCTTTACTGGTTTAAATACTTGTAGCCATAATGAACTGTGCAACAGTCAAAACAGCATGGTCAGTTTGAGCACAACAGAGGGGGCAGTGACTACGTACACTCCGCCCATTACCGTGGCCTAGCTTGACACTGTACAAACGTTACGTATTACGATGGAATCAGTTTATTCTACCACCTACACTCCCCCCATACGGTATCTTAGTTCATTAGAGAACCCATTGGGTGTATTAGGAAAAATGATTGGCAATTATTGGAAACCTGTTCATTATCTCTCACGGAAACTATTTCCATGAGGGGCCAGAATGAGACTGGGTGCATGTCATGATCCACTGGGTTAGAGCCTGTTTAGTGTGTGCTGCCAGTGTGACCGTATGTTTAGTGTGAATCATGGTGTCAAGCTGTGACCCTGGAAAAAGAGAGAGAGAGAGAGAAACAGTAACACTGTGGATGCCTGCTCCAGTCCTGAAATCTCAATTTCACTCTGGCTCCTCGATCGCCTTGACAAGGTCAGGCTGGCGGCAGGAATTCGTCTCGCCCCCTAATCTGGAGATTACATTTTCCGCGGCCCGGACTGGCCCTCCCTTTTCACTCTTTCACTCGTTCGCTCGCTCCCTCACTCGTTGCAACCCTGCCAGCGTGGCGCTCTGCTGCGAGGTAACGAGCCAAGACCCGCTTACAGCCCAGAGAAAATGTCCAGGATTAAAACCAGAGCACCACTACTGGGGCCTCTTTCATTTCAGTTTCCGGTCTGAAAGCGATCGCGCTTACATCCCTCATGTCAGGCGCCAGATACGGCGCGTTTCCCTAAGTGCTCCGTGCAACTATGAGTGTTTCACAAGGGAGAGCGAACGGATAAAAGTATTATCTCACAACACCATGCCGCTATGATTACATGTCTTGTTTGTAAATAAGTTTGTTTACTAACAAATCAAAAATGTTTACAAACAATGTATGTTTAATGAACTCTTTGCCTTAAAAGTGCTTTCGTTTCAGCAAAAAACATATAACTCCTGTCATGGCAACAGAGTAAAAATCAAGTATGTCTGTTTTCTCATCATATTTTTATATCACATTAGCATTTTCATTTCCACAGAGGAGCCCAGGGAGGCAGAAACACTGAAGTTCAGAAGAAAGTCAGAGACATGAAAGGATCTACATAGGCTTGGGTGGGCTATCAGTTCTTCCCCATAAACTGAATAATAAGGTTATCGTCCTCCACTGGACAGGACCACTATAAATAAAGCAGGACATTGCATAGCCAAAGCAATTGTTGTTTTTTTCAGTTTGGAAATGAAAGGTTTGGGGGCCTTCACATTCCAAGCCAACAACGTAATACAGTTGTTGACCATTAACTTTTATTTTAGGACACGGTTCTTTAGATGTTTGAAAACTGAATAGTGATTTGATCTGGTCTAACTGTTCTCTTCAGTTATTATTATGTGTTATTGCTAAAACCTACACATATAGTGTTCTTACATTCATGTTTGTAATATTCTTATTGGCCATATATAAGAAAATCCATTATGTGCTTTTTTGATAGTATTTTTGGTAGGGTTTGTGCTGGTACTTTTAGAGTTTCTGAACATTTGCCGTTGAAAAAAACGTATAACATAACAATGTTGTACATAACAAACTAAAGATACTGTTCAAACTATATTTCTCTGAATGTGTGTGCTACTAGAAACTGTAATAGCAAAGCAAACCTGAACAAAAAAACCTTGTGAATGACTACTTTTGAAGCAGGTTTCAGAGTGAAAGAAAAAATGTAATGTTCTTTAAATTTTACTGGCAGTATGGTGAAACAAATCGCAAGTCTGCTCCTCAAAGTGTTATGTGGGTTAATAATATTCTCCATGCATAATTCAAAAATAAAATACTCTCATAAAATATTCTGTTTTCCTACAAAACAACAGATTGATAAAAGAAAAAAAAAGATCTGATGCCAAGTTTCCTAAGACTGTTGAATAGAGCAGCGTTCTTTAGTCAGCTTTGTACTGCAGCATTAGACATAAAGGTTGGACCTCCTGTGGAGATGGAGATGCAGAAGGCTGGAGTGGTTCTAAAGCGCTTCTCCATGCCCTCTCTAGACATCCAGCCTCCCCGTCCCCCAGCCCCCTACCAGCTTGATGTCTTTATTATGCTCCCTCTTCCCCCTGCCACTCCCCAGTACCTGCACTTTGATGGTGTCTGATTAAAGATGCAGGTGAAGGGATACTGGAGTGGCGAGATGCAAGTGGACGTGTGCCTTCCTGTGAAGATCCCCTCAGCCCCACCCCAACCCGTCTCTCCGGTCACCTCACATCTAAGACGTGACATCTGCAATTATGTGGAAGACCCTAAACAACAAAGCTGACAGCAGTGCCTCCCACCTTACACACTACACCTCGAAGCCACTTTGGAAGATAGACTGTCGCATCCATGAATTCAAATCAATTCAATGAGACCATTGAAAGCTTCTGATACATGCCTCATTACCAAACAACAAGGGAATGGTCTTTCCCCACCCACCTCCACAAAAAAAAGTTTCCGTGAGCCATTACAAAAAATTGACAAACGCAAGAATGCTCGGCCAATAATTATAATAAGCTGCTGTTTGTCATTTTAACATTCCTTCTCCTAATGAAGTTCCCCATAAAACTGTCATTAGCTTTTAAAAGGGATCGGCGCGGGGGATAGGGGGTGGGGGCTTGAAAATGAAAATGGAAACTGCAGCTTAATGTACATCATTATCTGGAGCTCATCTCAGGTTGCATTATCAAAAAATGCACTGAATCATCATAACTCATAATGACCGCCGCCATGTCTTTATGTTTCACTCCAATTACTCATCGGGCGTCAATTAAAAAACTGCAGAGAAATCACTGACAGCAGGGAAGGCTTCTTTTATTTATATATACGAGACCCAAATATATTGGTTTACACAGGTAACAAATCTATAATTCAATTTTCTCAAACCTGCGGAATTGCTATCGATGTATTTATCTTGAATCTCCCTGGCATGTCAAACGCTGCTCTGCTAAGTAGACTGAAACATCATTATGTTGGTAGTGTCTGCAAGCTATGATTGTCTTCTGCTTCTAAGCACAATCTATCAGAATACAAAGGACCTTATCACCGTAGTAAGCATCAAACAATTCCTGAACAAAAAAATCTATAACTATAATTAACATGAGGCTCTTGTTATTAAGCTATGTTATTCAGTATGAAACCTTCATTCATGTTAAGAAACAGAGCCAGTGTTTGACTTCAGTCGCTGTAGCCGTGGGATGAAATGCAAAGTCAGGTTCTCAAAACTGATCTTTTTATTGTTTCAGTGCCTTGGAAGATATCATCTGTGCAAACGAAGTACAAAGGCGTGAATGTTACCTGATGTATCACTCTCTGGTATTTTAAAATTCAAACTTCATTATCTAAAACTGGTCTATTGAGAACCAGTGATAGAAATATGTGGAAGGACAAACATATGGATTACCCATAAATAAGAGTGTTCATGCTGTGTAGAACTGGAATTATGTTGATGTCTGCCAGTCAGACATCATACTTATTCTGTGTGTTCATCAGGACTGTTGTTATCTGGGTAGATCTTATAGGCTAATGGAGAATATTCTAAACCTAAAACGCTAATTGGAATTAACATGAGGAAATAAACACAATCATTATTTCTGCTCATTTCCATTTCCAATCAACATCATTAGCATACACGCCAACATTCAGATAAAACAATTGTATTAATGGCAAAAACATTATGAAAGACTTATGCCTTGTGGAATGGGCACATTGTATTGGCATCATATAGCAGCTAATTTAATGTCATTAATTTCCAATTGAAGCTTAGATATAACTCCCTAATGCTATACGATGATGTAGTCGTAGTCAGTTGGATAGCTGGCTGTGTCCACTCAGTCAGGAGGAATAAACTCAGGTTATAGCGATGGGTAACAGTATGTAAATTGAGATGTGAAACAAGGCAGGAGAGCTAAAAGACGATGTCTTCATTAACCACAGGTCAGACAATTTGAAAGGGAGCCAGGTGACTAAAAGGATTCTGGGTTTCCTGCTTGGGGAGTGGACCATGGCGAGGTTTGGTTTCGTTATGAGGGAGGACCTAACGAGTCTCTGAAGGCTAAGACTTAAAGAATAACTCAGAGCTCTAACAGAGATCCCCTCAACACATGGATGATCTGCCAGCCGAGTGGTATAGCTGGGTCTTATCCGATCCCGTTCTAGACCGTAGGAACTTGTCTGTTTCCGGCAACTTGGAGACCGATGAAGACATCATGAGCTGGCTTGCCAGACACTGGCTAAACCCATCCCATGTTAAAATATGGATAAGGATGTAAAAATTGGAGTTAATGACATTTGTTAATGGGCGTTGAAAAAAAAAGGATTCCTGTGGAGCTTGGAAAAGGACCAGGTCTGGTTGGATGGTTAGCGTGTCCAAAAGTCAGGAGAGGTAACTTGCTCCTCTGGGCTGCCCTGTGACAGTAGGTCCCAGCAGAGAACAGCAGAAGATTCTGGGTAGCAAGGAGATCATTAATATGGCTGTTGCATATGCATGTTGCTCTCAGCCCCCTTTTATATTGATGCATAAGAGGGATTATTTATTATGTGTGTGCTTTGCTTTGCTTTTTGTATGTGGAACTGACAGCTGGACATTTTTGTTCTTCATTGAGTCTGGAATAAGAAAGACATACTAAGTTCCTTCTCAGTAACTCTGCTTAATATTCAACTTTTTCGCTTGAAATAGGATGCATGTCATTTCCAAGTTTTCATGTATGAATCAACAGATTTATATGCAATGTATATGCAAAAAGTCTTTAATTACTTCCTGGAAACTAATTAAATAGTTATGCGCTATTTTACACATTTCTTTTACAGATTCTTCATTAACTGACTGTCAAAAGTTAATTAAAAAAGGAGATTAAAATGATTTCATGATGATCAAATATTAATATTGGGAGGGGGATCATTTCTCATTGCCCTCATCATTCTTAAAAATAGGTTCCATTGTCTTGGAGATTCATCTACTTGGTGCTCAGAACAGAGATAGCATGATCTCAAAAACCGGGTACAAATCTACACTCAAGAGTTTAACCAATCTAGATCAAGATCTTTGACCACTGTGACATCTTACTTTACTTCTTTCACTACCCCAAAACTGAGTCATCTTATTAAACTGGACGCAATTCAGATTCTGAAAAGTCACATTCATCACGGTTGCTGTTGTGTGTGCATGTTTTGTTCGTCTTTCCTAATCAACCTTTGTTTTCCAAACAATACATTCTAATCTAAGAAACTAATTACTTTCTTGGTCACACCAGATTTGAATTTTTTTATTAATTTAAGCAAGTTGCAATTGTTTTGGCACATATGTGCAAAAGAGAAAGTACAATTGTCTACAATATGCACGATAACAATGCAAATGGCTTGCTGATCAAAACTGATGAGTTGATACTCAGGGAAATGGCCATACTCTTCACAACTTCTAAACATTATTTTATTGTGTGAGCTATCACCTGCACAATGATTAGGGCTGTCAAACCATTAAAATGTTTTAATTGTGATTCATAACATGGGTGTACATAGTTAATCACACATTTTATATTTTTCAATATTTTCATTTTAAAGTTTTCAATATTCCTATCAAGATGGGAAAGGACAAAATATGCATGCTTTATGCAGATGTATTTATTGTTGGAAATCATTTAACAACACAAAACACATATTGTCCAGAAACCCTTACAGGTAGGCATTTAGCAAAAAAAAATCTAATCATAACATGGTAAACTCAAGCCTGCAATGACTAAGTAAGTATTTCGCGATTCTCAGGGTAGTGTGTCCAACTGAACAACTGACTGAAACAATCCAATGACCCACACAGGTCAAGCATTTACCAATATGCTCTAATCACCTCTCTTTACGATTTGAAGCCCAAGAAACTACGTATATATGTATCTTTTTTCTGTGTACTACAGTATTGTACAGTATTGACTTTTCCAAGTAAACATTTACCTACTGTTGAAATCTGTATCTAAAAGGTTCGTTCGTGATACACAATAGCATTCAGATGGACAAAACTGACATTACTGTCAGTAAGCAGTCAGTGTCAACAAAAAAGTAGAACAAAACAGGAACGTGTAGGAAACATTTCCAGGGATGAATGACAGCAGCAAAGCAAAACAGCTTTTCATTTTGGTGACATTGGCTAACTTACTAGCACAATAACTAGGTTTTGAAGAATTAATTAAATGTTTTGTATGAGCGACTACATTTTGCAGACATACAATAGAGTTGTAGAATTAGAATGTTAGAATTGCACTTACAGTTTATAGAATGTTAAGACAAAATTGTTAAGAAAATAAATTTGCTAAAGCAATGATAGAGAAAAATTTTCAGATATGAGGATATTTTTCCATTTATAAAAAATACAATCTATCTCATACGATGCATTTTATGATATTTTACTTAATCAAGAACTAAATAGTTGACACTGTCAGCTCTCAATCCCTACAAAGATTGGGAAATGACTTAGGCTACATTGCAAAAGCATCTCAACGTGCTGCCCAGTGTCCCATGACCGTATATAGAGTGACAGTAATTGATACCCTTGAATGGACAAGTAACTGATACACATGGCTCTCTAATTTCCAAACTTGCACACTGAAAGCTATAGTTCACTTTCCCTTTCCTCAGACACCTTTCACTCTGGATTATGGGGGGGGGGGGCACTCTGAATAGTGGCTAAATGCTCCCTCTGAATATGGGACATATTGCTGGAAAAGGAAGCTTAAAACACGAGAAATGTGGCTTTGTTCCATTATAGTCCACAGTGTGATAAATATCCTATCGTTTGTTATGGTGGGGATACCAGTTGCAGGGGTTGCTGCTCACTCCACAGGACAGTTTGAACATTGATCGCCTGGATATTCCATCTTCTCATTGAAGCTCACTTCAGCTTTTTGAAATGGTCAAAAAGTCGAGAGCTGTGAAGCATGCTAATGTGTGTGGCATCTACTGTAAAGTTCTGAGAGGGGAAAATGAGAGGGATGGTCACATATAGATAGAGAGCGAGATAGAGAAATACACACAGAGAGAGCTAGAAAGAGAGAGAAAGAGAGAAATGCTGAAAGGGAGAGAGAGAGAGCAGCACTGAGGAATGTAGATGGATGGTCAGCAGGCAGCGGGGGCTGTCTGTGCTGAACCAACGGCCAGCCGCCTGGCTGATGGATTACCTCGGCACTCTCCTGGGTAAACGGACACCGCCACCCCTCCCCTTTGAACAATGTCTCAGCCTGTATCGTCATTGAAATGTCTCCAAAGATGGAGGTGAACACGCAGCAGAGCTACTTAATCTGAGAGGCTCCATGTCTACCGCAAGCAGTGGATTTGAGAGGCCATCAAAGGTCTCCTCTAAGCAAATCTGATATAATTTTTCATGTCGACGACTTGTCTACCAATACCAATCTCATTCCCATGCCAAGAGCTATGGGCGAAAAACAAGACAATCCAGCCAGCCATCGATTCAGTCAACACTAATTGCCGGGAAGCCAGCCCATATTGTTTTCATACACGTTGGCTCTCACGTGTAATTTGCATTCGGCCCACGTAGGGCTGTGCCTTCTTGTAGGGGGTTTAGCGTGCGGTTGAACGGGTTCTGACCTCTTGCGCAGCCCGTGGCCACCGCTGGCGGAGAGCAGAGGACTTCTGTCAACATTATTAAACGAGTACAACTGTTCTACTTATGAGAAGTGTGTCAGGGAGCCACAATCGCTTCCCAAGCTGTTTCTAGCAGCTCTGCTTTGAAAAGGTCAAGCTACGAGGGAGCGTGCTCCCAGTGAATAAATCATTGCGTATGGAAATGTAATGCACAGCAAAGGGGTGCAGATAAACCCCTTCTTCTTCTCCCTTTTTTTCCCTCCTCACCTTACACTCACAAAAATAAGACTACGTGCCTGGCTGCCATCATGCTTCATGCTACTCCTCATCCAAGTCCTCCACTCTTTTTCAAGCTTAGGGCTCTGAACAAAATCCCACATTGATGCTGGCTATGTACTTACGGTTTTCCCGAGACAGTGAACTCTCTACGGGGTCATTGTGTCCACTCTTGAGTTCAGTGGTGCAGGTTGGGGGTCTGCAGGAGTGGAGTCAAAACCTGAACAGAGCCTTCCTGTCTCAGGCTCTGTTCAAAGTGATTAAATCAATTGCGAGTGCTTAGATTCGCTTTGAGGCCCTGCTGGCGGAGCGATAGTGTCAGTCTGCTGATTTCGTCCTCGCTGAGTCACTCGGCGTGCGCTGCCAAGCACTTACCGGATCCCCGGCAACCACATCAAACCTGGGATTTTATGAAAGGGGATACAGTGGAGTGCCTCCACGAGGGCACCTGGGCCAGGGACAAGATCAACGGGGGGGATGGGGAATAAACGAACAAAAGGATATGACTTTGTTAGGCTTGTTGTGCTTGGCTGAAACCCAGAGCCAGAGGGAAGACCTGTCCTGGGGCCATTTATCCCAGTGGGGCCCGATGGCAGAAAGGCTTCAGGGTGAACAAGCCTGGAGCAACAGGCTACTTTGCAATTCACCATTTTAAATGGAGCTTAGCAAGGAAATTTGGCCATCATCATCAGGTTTTTCATTTGCAGGACCAGATCCTTTTTCCCTATCTCAAAGGAGGGGATACGTGTGATCAAGTAGCGAAAAAAAAACGGATGGCAAATAAAGAGTTAGTGTTGCCGGAGCAGCACATGAGCGGAGATTAAGGAAATGAACAGAGAGTTCATGGAGTTGTGCAGCAGCTCTCACATTCTCATTATGGACCACACGCTGAAGGGGATGACACGTGGTTGTCAGCACCTGTGCCCCGCAATGGACACAACGGCATAACTGTGATCTCAAACACTGCCACGGCACAATGAGTTCAAACTGTAACCGAGCCAACGGACAAAGAAGCAGGCACTGTGTATGATAGTAGTGGGTGGTGGAAGCGCTGGGAAATTACAGCCAGACTATACAGCAATTTAGAGGCATTAAAAAACGAAAAAAATTCATTGGCTGGGTCAGTACAGTAGCTCTGCTGTTTCTAATCTTTATTCAACAACGCAAACGGGGTCAAGAGCAAAGATGAAGATCTAAGTGTATGCAAAGACACTGGTGCTGTTTTAGTGGAGCATATTGATATGTATCTAAGCAGGAAGATGAATATTCAGTGGCTCTTTTTGAAAATGAAATGGCTTTTTTAAAATGGAAACCCAAAAAGTATTTCAGCAGAAGATTTGAAGTGTGACCACATGAAAAAAAATAGGAACACATGGATTATGGCAGCAATCCAGGTTATCAGAAAGACTGTCTCTGTGAGTGTGAGTCTGTTCTTAGAATACATACATTTGGACTTACTCCCAAACGCAGACCACTAAATGCAATCGTGTTGCATTCAAATAAATTCATCAAACTATTTGCCTTTCTTATGACGGCTCTTTGCCACACGTGATACATTAGCTGTCGTCAAACCTCGCTCTAAAAGAGGAGCCCTGGGTAATTGTATGGTGATTTGTGCGTAAGCATCTGGGCCGCCCATACCACAGAGAGCCCCAGAATGCACAGAGCTCCATCTCCCAGGGTTGCACGGAGAGCCGGCCTGTCAGGAAGAGGAAATATGCCTGGCTTCATTCAGTGCTGTGGGGATCCTGGGGAGAAAAGGGGCAGGTAGAGCTAATGGCCTACTCCAGGACACACCGGGCTGTCGACTCAGCACCGCCGCCGGCTGTCGGCTTAGGACACGCCATTTTTATGACAGTCTCTCCGAGGGCACGGCAGGCGGACGGGCGCCGAGGAGTCGCCACCGCCTCTGGTGCGCAAAGTGTACTGTCGCTCTGAGTGCCTCTGAGAAGTAATCCACACATAGATGAGAGCCAAACACTTTCCGGAGGATTTTCCCGTGGTTTTCCATGCGGCCTCAGTAGACACGAGCAGCAACAGCTCCATCCATCCTCAGCTGCCAGCCTAATCAAGGCTAATCACTCATTCATGAGGCGTTTTGTTTCTTCACTCGAGCAGGCGTGCAGGTGAGAGGACAGCAGGCAAAGTCTAAAAAGAGGACAGTGAGTGTGAGGTGAAACACAGGGGAAGGCCCTGTCCCCCACACGACACCAGGAAACATTGCCACCTTCCTTTGATCTATTGAGGCCAGCCTCGCCGCCTTCTGCCTGGCCACTCGGTACGCCACACCGAGAACTGACCGTATCATCAGTGTCAAAACCTCGGCAGGAAATGCCTGTGAGCCGATACAGCGAGAGAGAGAGAGAGAGAAATAGAGAGACAGGGAGAGAGAGAGAGAGAGAGAGAGAGAGAAAGAGAGAGAGAGAGAGAAAGGGAGAGCGAGAGAGAGAGAGAGAGAGAGAGACAGGGAGAGAGAGAGAGAGAGAGAGAGAGAGAGAGAGACAGGGAGAGAGAGAGAGAGAGAGAGAGACAGGGAGAGAGAGAGATAGACAGTGAGAGAGAGAGAGAGAGAGAGTAAACAGCCAGAGACAGAGAGACAGGGAGAGAGAGAGATAGACAGGGAGAGAGAGAGAGAAAAAAAACAGCCAGAGACAGAGAGACAGAGAGAAAAGAAGTGGGCCTGTGAAGGGAGAACACATTGCCTCTCTGGTGATGTTCGTTCACAGCGTAATGGCGTTGCCTCATGTCAGCTGGAAGTGAGAATCGACCATTCACCCCGCATCTCCAATGCCTCGGTGCCTCGACGCCCACTGTCCATCATTAGCATAGCAGCTCAACATCAAGACGCAGGAGGCAGCTGGCTACAGCTCCATTGCCAAGCTCGCCTGGATTTGATCTGGATCCTCTCTGAGCTGGTGCATTCCGGCTCTCCTACCTGCCGCTGTTCAAGCGTATGAAACCAGGATCGTGGTAATTTAGTGGCACCTGAGCTTGCACATGAGTTTTTTAACAAATCGTGAATTGTTGGGGGTGAGAGTAGACTTTGGAGCAGACCAGTAGAAACCCGACTGGGTTCTAATATCATGGGGCTCGGTGTATTAAAAGTGAAAGTCAACACTATTGAGCTCTCAATTTAATGTGCTGCCAAACAGATAGACTCCACAGGCGGCTGGTGTGCTTGTTACAGTCGTTTGAGGCAACTACACGCCTGCGATATTACTTACATTTTAGTAAGTGGTCTGGAGAAGCATGACTTTAGTGTTTGTTTGCAGTTGTTGCCTGATACTCTAGCTGGGAGCCCAGCTGTATCTTTTCTTATTGACACCCACTCCATGGCTCAGAATATCCAGCGCATCAACTCTATCCCGTAGCCTCAGCTCCCATGCCTGGTCCCTGCAGACACATCTCTCATGCATGCCCAGTGGAGAGAAAAACAAACGAGCACGTCTCATTAATAATGACTGTTGAAACATCAGTCCACAGGCCCTCGTCGTTCCACAGAGGAGTGGGTAATGAGACCCAGGCTTTGGAACTGAACAAGACTGCATGGGCTTAGGACAAAAGGCGTAGGGTGGGGGAGGGATGAGCCAACAACACTGAAGTAGAACGGCAACGAAGGGGTTGACCTCTGGCTGAAACACGTAGCTACTTTAGGGGGGGCCAGCCACGCACCATCACAGAGCTAACTCCTGGGAGTGGCTCATCAACGTCAGCCGTTCAGATTGCTGCCGGCACTTAGAGCGTCCCATTGCTTCCAAGCAGCAGAGTGTCACGCCAGGCCCATGTGTCTTCTATTCTGGCTTACCTTGACTATCCACAAATGTTTCCAAACAGACTTTTCGTTGTCACAAGTACCACAGACAGACAATTTATCCCTTTCGATGTTTTGTTCAGCAAGCCCGATAGTTCGATAGACCAGAGATCAAGTTTGCCTACTGCAACATGGAAGAGGATCCAGACTGAGGAGTGTGTATTCACTGTATCAGATCTATCGCCAACCGAATTCAGTGAAGAGTACGTGGACGTTCTCGAAACGTAGAGCATTGGGAAGGTCACCGTCAATTAGGTGGATAGAATAACAGCGATGACGTGCAGCCTGTCACAGAAGGAGCGGACTCCGTCCCCAAGGGCTGGAGCACAGGTCCATTTCGGCACGCCAGCCTGCAGGAAGTCAATGACGGATGGCAGGGCAGACAACAATGTTTTTGCCATTGTGCAAATTGAAGAAACATAACCATAAATTTGCAAGCATCGGATCAATAGCCGAGACATGGCCCAGCTCGGCGAAAAGGCATCCGAGGGAGCTCATTCAATATTTCCGATCAGAGATGGACTGCCTGCCCGCTATTAATCTACCCCGTAGCGCCAGAGGCCAGTGGCCACATTAGGCGAGGTCTGGGGTATTTAGTGACAGATTTAAGCATTAGAGGTTACAGAGATGTTTAAAGTCAGCAATCAGGCTGATATTCCCCTGAATTATTGGTAAGATAATGAGCATCCATCAGTCGCACCCCATTAAGCAGTGAAGTTTACGGAGGGAAAGAAAAGAAAGGCAACATGCAGTGACCCCTGTCTTTGACCAACTTAGCTCAAGAAATCAAACCACAGGCCAGAAGGAAAACACAGTTAATGCGGTACTTTGTTACATGGTGCCTACATGAAGATACATCGATCCTGGGACATGAATCTCCCAACTACTTCTTCATAGAAATATGGTGTTTTCCCTTTTGCGAGCTCCTAATGCGGAATATCAATGAATGTATCCATAATTTTTTTGTATAACTAAACCGCTGCTTACCATTACATGAGTAATGCTGATGATTGTCCTCGCCTATGAAGAACGGTTATTCACCCATTTAGAGTGTGAAGTGTTTATTGCGCCACATCCTTGGGGATTGCCCTTAAATATGGGCCCACTCCATCATGCCGCGCAGGCCCGTGTTGGAATGAAATGGGTCATATGATACTTTAAATAAGTATGATAATGAGATGGACCATCAGCGAATGCCAGAGGGTTTATTTGTGTTCTGCTAAGGAAATGGTACATTCATCTTGAAGACGGCGTCTGCAGAAGTTACTCTGATCAACTTAATGAAAGTATTGACATTATCTGTGTTGAATTTGCTGTGCATGTATAAACACATTTTCTGTGAATGTCTATGCCTGACCATCTTTGTGTGGATGTGCATCTGCTTGTGTGTTTATCTTTCGTTGTATGTTTGTGTTCTGTTTTTACAGTTAAGTCGTAAATCTCATTAATCAGTCATGCAAATCCCACTTTGAGACGCAATTCCCAGACCAACATGACGGAATTCCCTCGTGCCGGCCCGTATTTTTTTACTCTCGAGCACAAGAGCCTTGAAAGCACCTTCCAGTCTCACCCTCTGTTCATCTTTCAATAGCCCTCTAGTGATGAACGGTCGCTCTCCGGCGCCCACAAGATGGGCTCATCCCCCTCAGCAGGTGCCGCAATTATCTCTGCCCGGGCTAACCCTGTGACTCAGTAGGGATACTGTAGTCCTGAGAACACGCTGTGAAACATATACACTACACCACCCTAATCATACAGCCACAGGTTTGACAAATTGTCACGACCGCAGAGTAATTCTAGCACCACAAGTTTTATCTTCATAATTCTTAAATCGACCCTCTGACGAGTGCCACTTCTAAATCTAAATGTTTTGAAAATAGCTATACTTACAAAAGCTCTTGCTAGTTACGCCCCCTCTGAAAGGTTGCAATTATATGGGGATATAAAGTATACTTGTATCCATCAGGTATAATGGAGGAATGCACCATGAATAAACAACAAAGCAGATGCTCTTTGCTGTGAACAACTCAATGGCAAAAAAAAAGGCAGGCATGTTGGGTCATTGATTTTCAATGAAGAATGCATGATGCTTGACATACTGCACTGCGGTTACATTTATTCCCCTTGCCGCCTGAGGTCATTGCATGTGCACAGCCATCTGCTGTGATTCTTCTGCTAGTCAACAGTGGGAACGTGGGGTGTCTGCCTGTCAGATCTCCACCAGCCATTACTTTTTTTCTCCTCCGGAGCTGGATATGGCTATCTGACAAGCCCTCTGTTGCCTGCAAGCCCCAGAATCAGCTCTGATTCCAGGCCCTGAAATGTGATCCACTCCTCCCTGTGTCTCCCCGGCTCCCATGTTCTTATCAGCTCCTCCAGGACGAGGAGCTGTCAATACAACAACCGCGGAGGAAAGCGCAGCACCCTGCCTCTGTCCCCCATCACCGCATGACCGGCCTTGACTGACTCGGCCACGGGCAGACGGCAATTAAAACCGTGGGCCTGTGCCGGGGGGTGTGAACCGGTCTCCAACCGCCGATCCATACACTTGATTTATATTTGCTCAGCCCTCAGAGCTTCTCCATGACACATCATCAAGGGAGAGCCTGTCTGGCGCGGAGTGTAAGCACAGGATCATTAGCGCCATCTCCGCCGGCGATACATTGGGTCTGATGGCTCCGAGCTGCCATGGGATACGTCTGGGTCTTCCCCTCCTAGTAGACACCCTCCTAGTGGTAGCCTTGTATTGTATCACAGCTGTGCTAAGATGCTCGGCTGCTTTTAGATGCTGCTGAGGGGGCTCCCTTTAGTAATGATGGTCCGAGCAAAGGTTCCCATCACTCACTGGGAAGACAAAGCATTGCTGCCTGCTAATGGTAGAACTGGGGGCTTCTCCACACAGAGAGAGAGAGAGAGAGAGAGAGAGAGAGAGAGAGAGAGAGAGAGAGAGAAAGAGAGAGGGAAAGAGAGAGGGAAAGAGAGGGATGGCAGGTAGGGTGGTATTGTAAGCGTTGTGTTGTGTTGTTGTGTGAGGTCGAGTTGCATTTTGCTGGCTTTAACGAGCAGAGGGGGGGGGGGGATCTCATCCTAGGTCAAGCCGTAACAAGCCTCTCCTCCACTCCCGGGTCAAGCTTTAACAAGCGCCGCAGCCAAATGGAAGGGTGTAGGAACACATTTGAGCGATCAGTTTCCTACTACGCCAATACCCTGCCGGGCATGGACGGGAGGTTGGGCTGAGAACAGTCAAGCTAACTGTCCTTGTTACAGGGGAAATAATCTATACTTGTTCCCTCGCCTTCAGTGTAGCTATAAAACTTAATGAGCATTTTATACCATTCACCTCAATAACTGAAAAACAAACAGATAATGGCGTTTGTTGCATTTACTGGTTGGTTCAGCAGGACCCGGGACGCTCATTTCATTTCAGAGACGACTCTTATGGCAGTCGCAAATTGGTATACCTGGGTTGATTAAAAAACGTCTAGTCTTTACTTCTGACACTTCACCACTTCAAAAAAACAACGTTGGTGCCACATGCTGGCTAGGTCTTGGTGGGAAATGAGGTCTGGTAGTTAGGCGCAGCCTCCTTTGTTAACAAGCCGACAGAAGGAATAGAGGGAGACGTCCCAGAGATCTGAATACAATTAAGTTGCAACATCGGCCTCTTAAAATAGAGACAGACTTAAGCAACTGGGCCCATCTCCTTGTCCGCGGTACATTACATGATGACTCCACCTCCTCCAAAAACCCAGAAAATGCACTTACCTTTCCATTACGGATAGCCCACTTCCATTGCCTTCCCATATTAAAGATGCATGCCCACCACCAGCGCTAAAGCAGATCTTTGAGCTTGTTCGAAAAGAGATCTGAACGCCCACAGCGCAAAAGATAGGAATTATGGAGTTATTTATTGATACAGCCGTGAAGAAAGTAGAGGCTGGAACTAGGAATTGTCAAAGTGACGTTTTAATTTAGGGCGTATTGGAGGTGTGCAGACACAACTGGGAACGTTCAAGTCTCAAACTCGAGGTTCAAAACCTCTTTTGTGCTTTCTTCCCCAGTATTTGTTGGGGTGAAACATCTGGTGCTTCGCACACACGACTGCACTAAAACCTCTGCTGGGTTTGAGAGGACAGAAGCACTACCTGCACATGCAAACCCCTTGGAAGGGTGGCAGCCATTAGGCCTGAATAAATGCAATCGTATCATACATTTGATGTCTGTGGCACAATGGCTGCACGATGACAAGAAGAAAGGCGAATGTACAACATGATCAGAGAGTGATTTTTCAGCACAGCGCTTGTGTGGTGTTTACTGATCGCAAAGTTCAATTGGTGTGCTTACAAAACACATCATAGGTTTATAAAATGATGTTATTATGTTAGGGATCACTCCCAGTAAAGTGATTGTAGAGATTATGCATAGTAAATGCACCTTAGCTCTCCAACCCTTGCGTTAAATTCCCCCTTCAGAAGTGTAAAGTACATCTTTTGAAGTGTGGGGCGCTTTATCAAAGAGGATGCCTGCTTGAGAGGCAACCTAAGGAAGACCATTATGTCTGAGGCAGTATTGACCCAAAGTCTGGGTGACTTACACCATCTGTTTATCGAGCAACAGGCACAAGCACATCCTCGGCGAGCAACAAGGCACAGGGCCCCAGTGCTTATCTTTGGAGGAGGTGTGCTGCGAGGTGGAACGATAACCATAATTAAATTGAGTTGGATTACACAAAATGGATCGGATCAGTTGGGAAGGCGGAGGAGCTAATCCAGTCCAATCCCCTCCATAGAGGTGCCAAACGCACAAAACGATAGAAATAAAACAAAATGGAAAGGAGAGGCAGAGTCTGTCAGAAGAAGATCAAAGGCAGGGCACTGGAAGGACCATTTCAAATGAAAAGAACAACAAAAAGGCTTCACCAAGGCAAGCTCACTACGAGGAATAGGATTGTTGCACACAGAAGCCCGACAATGTTTGCAATCAAAAGTACTGAGAGGCAGGGAGTTTAGGAGACAGTGAGTGGGGGATGATGAAATGAGGCATTATAATCAAAGACAGTGGCTCGGACTTCTTAATTGCGGTATACAGAATGGGTCAAGACAGCAGGTTCCAGAACTTAATAACACTTGTCAACGTGAGAAGCTGGGGAGGACAGTCTTCTGTCTATTGGTGTTTGTGTGGAAAAAAACATATATTCGAAAGGCAACGATGACAGGAACTAAAAAGCATCAAATTTACACCTCTTACGTCTTTAGAGTGAGTGAGAAATCACACTTTGGTTTTTTTCCTCCATGACAGAGATCTACTCACAGACATGGGCCGTGCTAGATGCGTCTGTCCTTTCAGCTCTTTTACAAAGAGCGTCGACAGCAAACTCAGCATCGGAAAAGGCGACGAAAATGTGATTCTGGTGGAGTCGGAGGGAGTAAAGAATAAAAGTCTTCCTTCAACTGTTCTTCTCTATCACACTCCTATTCAAGACATCTCAGCATTTTTTTTTTTTTTACGGATCACATCTATGGAGTTACGATTCCATTACCGCTTTTCTATTTTTCTCCACTTCAGTTCCAATTTCATTGCGATCTTAAATTTTTTTTCTCCCACATTACAGTTTCCTTTTTTAAACGGACTTTGGTACAATCTTTCAGAAATAACTTTTCCCAGGAGACTTTCCCAGGAACATCCTGCCCCCTCCTTTTGCCCTTAGGTAGAGTAAACAGATGGAGAGAGACTGGGGCTTTCTCCTGCTTCCATACTAATCCATTGTAATCCCTGCCTGTCTTTATGCGTCTCATGCAGTTCCACATATTGCATTATCATCCAATAGAATAATGATTAACCGATCCATGAATGCAGTTGGGTGCCTCGGGTTGTACCACAGTTTGGGTGCATCCATTTACAGTAGGAGTGAGCACACTGTCGCGGTGGAAAGGACTTGGGGCAGTGCTTATTCTTAGCTAACAACAGTTGAAGGTCTGGAAGTTAGTGGTTCAGCAGAAGGGCTCGCTGCACGCTGCTTCTTTTAAATGATCTCATTAATAGATATCCGGAACGAGGGGCTCTCAGAATACGTCTGCCCTCTCTAAACAAGTGCTGCGTGCATTATTTAAGATGGCCAGGGCCGGTTCGCGGTTTAGATGAGAGGCCTCTCTTAGATAGCTGACCTAGTAGGGGAGCTCAAGGCAGGCCCTAAGGAATATTATGGCAGGAGGTTCTTAAAATGGATATCTTTATTTAATTTGAAATAGTAATATCATGGCGCTTTTGAATGTGATCCTGGTACTTGTGGTCTCTTGATACTTTCTTCTGTTCCAGGAAAGGTTAATCTTGAATTCCAAATGTCTAAGGGAAATAAAGAGTGTAACTTTTACAGCATCCCCTTACTCCAGTTACAGTCCAATCGTTGACAACTTATGACAATGAGGCATCCAAAATTGTATGACAGAACTGATCATTCAAAATGTATTTTCCAAGTCAAAGTGCAAAGTAAGCATTTATTTTGTCAAAAGGGAATGCCAAACAACAATGATACCGAAATGTAAATGCAAGGAGTCTACAGGCTGACCACATTCATTAGTATTAGAGATTATAGAAAATATTTACAGGGCAGGTAAAAAGCCATTCAGGACAACGGCAAACTTGTTTCAACACATGACAATGGACCACTCCATCTTGTTTAACAGGGGGCTGTTGTTGTACCCGTTGTTGATACATATAATTTTGCATTGTACACAATCCATTCCATTAGACATGATTTGTGTTCATAATGAGACTAGTGCAGCGCTGCATCCGCAACGGGTGACTGTCTCATCAACTCATTGCTCCTCAAACGGCGGAGTGTGCATCACACGTTAACAGGGAAATCAATGCCGGCATGTTAACTCGTCGGGCGTGTAAACGACATATCATTAGGTTTTATTGTGGGGCCTGCCTCTGTTGGCCATGGCCTACATTTCACCCCTTGCGTCCCTGTGGGATCCGCTGGGGAAGGTG
This sequence comes from Galaxias brevipinnis, assembly GCA_036023535.2. Lineage (NCBI taxonomy): Eukaryota > Metazoa > Chordata > Actinopteri > Galaxiiformes > Galaxiidae > Galaxias > Galaxias brevipinnis. Next base: position 37,836 of record JAVQIZ010088909.1, read on the forward strand.
AGAAACAGCTCTGGAAACACCTCTGAGCAACAACACACACCACTCAACACCCACTGCACTACTTGCCGGAATATAAAGTGGTTTCGGCGGCGCTCAGGGTCTGGCCTCGCTCACGTTCACCCCCAAGGTCAACGCTGGAGCCCATCTGGAGGTCAAATCCCTGAGCTAGGTAACCCTCCCCCTGGCCTTACACAAGCTCTGCTTCAGGGGCTGGACTGCCGTCCCACTGTGCGGTTTGGCGTGCCGGCCGGCCAGCGATGAGTATCGCTATCAAGCACTGTTTTCCCAACACAACATTAACTCTCCCTTTGATCCCTTACCAGTGCTTCTTTTTACACCCTACCAGGCTTTTTACCTCACCCTGCATTCACTCAGGGTGCAAGTCGAGCACCTCCACTCAAGCCCATTGAGTACAAGCGCTTAAGATTTACTCGTGTTTTTCTGCATAAGATATTCTACTGTAAGACATTGAGACAAGTGTATCATTATAAGAAAAGATTCAGTAGGCACTTTAGTTGTAGGTTCTGCCGTTGTGACCGTACCCTGGCAGGCTGAGGTCATAGGTACAATGCAAACGGGGAGCTAAAATCCAGCTGTGGAACATCCAATTATAAATGAGAAGTGAGCTGCTGCAAGAGGTAGTGTTCTTGCACAGCAGGTCTACCTTCAAGCAGTCGGGCTATAATTCCTGAAACATGAACAAGAACCTGAATCAGAGGGGGCTTCATGCTGTTCTGGCCTTAAAGTGCACAGTAAAAAGATTGCCTCGAACAGATATGAAGACAAGACTGACAAGATTTTACTTTTCGTACTCAACTTTTTCTGGCTATTTCTTGTACCATTGTACTTGTTTTCAGTCATGTTAGACAGAAAATCGGATCAATTATCAAATGTACAGTAAAGATACACCATAAATCATATAATACAAAGATGCAAACACCAAATATATGCAACTCTCTTGTCATCTGTGAGTCAGGCACCGTGTCTCATCTAGATGCATGCAGTTCAAATACAACTTGAGTCAGATTTGACTTCAGAGTGGAAGAAGCCTCAAAGCAGCATTTCCCAACAAACATGTTCTGTCACGCGAGCCTTATCAGAATCTAAAACAAACAGATTCATACAGCCTTTAAAACACCTCTGCAATAATTTGCAAAAACTATCAATCAACGACTTCACTAAATGAGGGAGGCCATCCTCAGAATGGCTCTCAAACCCCCCTTAACAGGGTCAACAGAGTGATATATAAATAGTTCCTAATAGGCACTCATCCGAATTGTATCTAATATGATAAAACTTTTGTTGCTGACTAATTCAGGCACATTTCATAATGAACCTTGTGAGAGCAAAAGCATCAGAAAGGGTTCTCATTAAAGAAGCTAAAAACTCAAACTGTTGCTTATAACCTGTCTTCAACTTGACAGGAGTCCAGGATCTTTGGAGCACAACCAGTCCCCCAGCCTTTCCTAAATTGGTATATTCCAAGAAATAAGGAGATCTGTGCACTGTGTAAGCATTTATGCGTATCCTTCTAGTTGCATTTACGTTTCCCTGCCAACTGCATAATCAAGTCCAGAACTTCAGATCAGTTAGATGCCAAAAGAAATGCTCCATTAAACTGCATCATGTGCCATCTGTTGTGTAAGAGAGAGATAACGGTATTTACTGTTTTGGAGTTGGGGAATACGGTTACAGACGGATTTTGTGCACAATTGAGTGTGGCTTGGTTCATAAAATGCCAGAGCTTAATGCTGCTGCATTTGATCATGTCCAACCGCAATCTGTTCCACACCAGGAAAAGCACAAACATCATAGTTGCTTAATAATTTGGACTGCTCTTTTATGAAGGGTTACAGAGAGCAACCTGTTGTTGTTTAGTGTGGAGAATTGTGTGTGACCCTATGGTGATGATTTAGTCTGTCAGCATCTTTTTTGGGATGGACAGTTTTTTGTTAGGTTTGTAAGACAAGAGATGAGTCAGCTACTTTTAAATAACAAACCAAGAGTATGTTCATGCATCTATTAACTTTAAGTGACGATAAAAAAATACATGTGTTGACTGTCATAGCCTTATTATGGCAAAGAAACATTATGGTCCTTAAAAAAGACCAAACCAATTTTGAAGGACTAAAACGAGCTGATAGGAAAAAACTGCTGAGTAAAATATAGCCTTATCTTTCTCCCTGACTAAAGAGATTTTACCTGTAAGTGAGAGAGCTGACTGGAACACATTTATAACTTTCATTTTGGCTCTGTAGTGTTGGTCCAAATGGACAACTTCTTCCTGAGACACAAATCTGCAACTACAGATCTCCACCTACATATTTTCCAACTCATTATATCCATCTGTTAGAAGAAAGAAGAAAGTTGCCTTAGCCTACATTTACTATGTGAAGCACAAGAAAACGAGGATCAAACTGACTGAGAATATCAAGAGTTTCTTAGATGAGATCAAGTCTAAGGTGCCATGGCTTTACTGAGGTATTCAGTCTTTGCCCTTAATAGCCACTCTCCATGGTCTACTGGTTTTAACTGTAAAATATACATATTGTGTTGTAGGCCAACTTCTTACTACACATGTGCTGTGCATGTTTCATATATTTGCTTCTTTTGAGTTTCACGGCAGAAGAAAAAAAGTGAGATGGGACGCTATTCCAATACATTTCCCAGAAGAGTAGATGCATTGGGTTGCCTCTGGAAACATGTGCAAAACTGACAGCATCACAGCAATCGTGCACTCAACGCAGTAGTCTGAGTTTGAGCAATAGATGAATTTAAGCTTCTTCAAATCACACTGGAGCGCACTGCTAATATTGCAATACAATCAAGGGGTGTCGAAGGGGAAAGACCTGTTATTGGGAGTTTGTTAATGCGCTGTTCACACAATTCATTTCACACACAGATATACTAACTAAACAACCAAAAATGGTAGGCCTACCAAACAGGATATGTAGCTCCAAAGTGGTTTGCCTAGAGCGCTGAAAAGTTACTAGGTGTAGGAGCAGTAGGAACAATGGACGCATCTTTTTTAAACATTCAGTTTCCATCAGAACCAAAATCGAAACTGCTGTTAATAATTCTTTTTTAAAAATCTTTCTCCATCTGACAACAAATATAATGTCATATTACTACTCATATTTCAATGATCTTCGACTTAAATTTAGTAGGTTACTGAAGAGCATACAACAAAAAATGTGTCATTGAATTTATATTTGGGTGTGTGGCGGCATTTCAAACTCCGAACGGGAGTGGAGGAGGCAATCTACACGAAACTTTTGTCATACAAAGGCACAGGCCTAAAATACTAAGCTATCAGTCAATCGTAGTTTGGATAATATTATTAGTCCATTCCTCTACAGTGCTTGTCTTTTATATTGAATTTACCTTGATCCAGTAACCGCATGGAGTGCTGAAAAGAGGGATCCAGTGTGTCCTTTTCTGCCATCAGCTCCGGCAAGTACTTTTCGCTATCCATTTTTTCTTTGTTTTTGGTCCAAATCACCGTAAATTCGTGATATACAGTTCAAAAACTTGTTCTATCCCAAGTAAGCTTCGGCACCAATTTTTTTTTTTTAATGTCACTGTCTTTCGCATTTGCTATAGCATTACAAGCACATGTTTGCGCTGTAATGAACAGCGACCAGGAAAAACGAATGTGCGCTTCTTTGATTGGAATTCTGTTATCCCATTGGAGTTGTGCTCACCGTGCAGACCTTTTCATGCATCACAGCCAACCTGAATTTCTATCCCTTCTGTAAATAACCTCTTTGAAGCTCCCTCTGTTGTATCCACTGGCAACGAAGGCTCATTCCAAGGACTTAACCATTGGTCGCCGATCACCGTGCTCACCAAATCCTATGCAATGTAACGCGTCAATCATTGACAGGGGCGGGCTATAGCCGTCGGAGCTGTCCGTGGTGCTGATTCCGCGCTTGTATTTGCTGAATATGAAACTCACAAGCGTCATAGCATATCTGCTAGCCTTATAAAAATGTATTCGTTTAACTATGTATAACTACGTATAAATGATACATTTGTTATATACTGTACCTAATAGCAGTATGTCAATTTACCATGGTATAAATTGTAATAAATTCCAATGATAGTTGGCATGCAGAAAAAAGTGTTTGGAAAGATACGAGAATATGTTTGGTTGCTTATGACAAGTTTCAACTGAACGCATAGAAGAGAATTCGGTTGTAGCCTGCCTTTGACAACAGCTAAAGTTAACCACTCAAAAGTTATATGTTCTCTCTCAATCAAAAACACATGCACTATCAGCCCTAAGCAATTGGTGACCTCAGTTTGACGTGTATCCTTAAGGGACATCTGTTCTTGACTTGCATAGGCTAAATAATTGTACTTGTTTATTTGTAACAGTATTCCTGCATATTTCTGATTTGATTTTATTCTTAATTTCTTTATACATAATTTTCTCATGTATAACACAGGTATATACAATCATTTGTTATGTGGACCTGAAGTATGTTAACAACCTCTTAATAGTATTGCAGTGTAGTTTGTTTGTGTAATACATGTTTGTTTATATTTACCAACCGTTAGCAAAGTCAAGTTAGAGTATAACCGATTTGGCTTACATTTTGGTGTGCTACTACTAACAGTAACAAATTAAGTCTTCAATTGAATTTCATCCACCTCCACATCCGACCTCAATTATGATTATATATACAGATATGCAACAGCAACGTTCAAGACAAAAGTCTTGCAAATATTAGGGGTTAATATTGAAACTGTAAACAGAATTTTAAATAGAAATCAAGAAGGATAACAGGCACTGTTACTTATTAATTTTATTTTTACTCAAACCTTGTTTTGTTGCAAGATGTAGGCTTCAGATAAGAATTCTGTCAATATTTGTGGAGGAGGCGAAGGTAGCCTCAGGTGGGCGGTATCTGCACTACGATCAGAACTGGTTATATAATTGAGATTCATCCTTTTTTTATTCCTTTTCAATAACTTGGTGAAATGTGACCCAGAGGCTATAACTAAGACCGGTTCATGTATATTTATCAATTATATTTTTGACTACTGAACAAACTTAGTTTTGTATTTCTTTCATGGTTTGAAGCTCTGAAACTTATGCCTATGACAGTATAAGATTTGCATACATGGATAATAAGGCTTAAAATATGAACATATTGTGCTTTCTGTTAACATGTTTGTGGTTAAACACTTATAATTAATACATGAAAGTCTTCAAACATTGCTAATTCATAGCTTTGACATTATATTCAACACATCCAAAACATAAGTTTAAACATATCCTATGAGTGTGTGAGGATTGAATGCCTCTATTTAAAGTTAATTGGAACAACATTGGGGTTATTTGAATAGTAACTTGCAAAGAAAACAATATTGAATTTCAATCCAATTTCATTGTTTTGGGCATTTCAGTAGCTTCTCCCTGTAATGTGCTTAAGTACCTGCACATGATGTTTACCATGTCAAGTGTTGTAACACAGCTCACCATTTCATTTATCTCACAGACCATTAAAAACAGTTCAACTGGAGTAATCTCCTCTTCAGAAAAATGACTATTTATATGCTTGCCATCTGTTGCTTCTGGTCGTCTTTGCAAACAAAGCTTTGCATTTTATCCTTCATCCGAACTGAAAATTATGTCTCACTTGTAGGTTGTTATGTCAAAGCATGAGCTTAATATTTATTTCAATACATCCACAACAATGGGGCGTTAGCAATGTTTGTAAGTACATTTTATTTTGAATTCCTGGTTGATCAGTGCAGTAGTTCTTGTGTAAACAAAGCTATAAAGAATGTTCTCCTGTTTGTGGATGGTTCTGGTATAGCCTTGAAGTGCTTCTATACACCCTATTTATCCAAAGTGCCTACATTTTGACAACTTAAATAATTTACATAGCTCACCAATACAGGTTAAGGTTGTATTCAGGCACTTTCTTGTCAGATATGTATTTTTAATGAAATTCAACAGCTTGAGGATGGAGTGGTTATCTTGTCACCTTCAGGAGTAATTCTAATTTGATATGTCCAGGGGCAATGTTATGCTGGGGGGGGGGCTTATCGTTGGTAACATGTGTATCGTGTGTAAGTATTTTGTATCAATATGTTTTTTAGAAATTCCTGTAGCTGTCTTTAAAAAAATAGCACTCAAAACAATAAAAAATAAACAGTAAATAATTTACCATTAGAGAACGTTCAAGCAGAACACAGCTGTAGAGTCTCACGTACTATTTGAAGAGGGACACTACTGCCACCTAGTGACAAATGTAACCCCATCTGTATGGAGCCTTTTACAACTATACATGACAGTAATGTAATTAATATTGATCTCAGGATGTACTGTGTATTTTCAAAAAATATGTATTTGGGGTACAAAAATACAATTCAGTTTTGGTTACAAAGGACACACTCACTAACTCTAACTGTCACATCCACTATTCAACAAAATAACATTGCTGTCATTAACCTATCTGGTACATTGATCAGACCACCTCTCCTGGCTATGAAGCACAGAGCACGTAGTATCAACTCCTGGAAGTGATGTGTAAAGGAAACCTAATGAGAAGCCGTCAGCTGAGCACAGGTAAACAAATCAATGGCACCCGGTAGGAGTACGACCAAGGTCAACTGCCTCTTTTCCCATACAAACACACAAACATACTCGTGCACACACACACACAATCATACAGCAAGACACACACACACACGCGCGCACGCGCGCGCATACACACACACACACACACACACACACACACACACAATCACACAGCAAGACACACACACACACACACACATACACATCATGCAGCCTGAGTCTTCAGGTGGAGTTAGAACCTGTGAGGTAAAAGGACAATCAATTTAAAGTTTCTTGATGTTTGAAATTACTCTTATTTAAAAAAAATAAGAGATTCCATGTGTGAGCATATAAAGACATTTGAATTCTGTTCTGTTATTCAGAATGAAAATTAGATATCTAATGTAACACAGCAATAAATACCATCTATATTATGAACAGCATGTAACAAAAATATATATAACAATATACTGATTTAACGGTTCAAAATACACTGTGTTATAATATCCATTATGCCATAATTCAAGAAGAGCACTTTAGAAAGCAATATGGAGAATGGATTTGGGCTCAGAGCAGACATGTAATTGGATTTTTTCTAATGTCAGTTTGTCTTTAGGCCTGTCTGTACAACTTTTTTTTTTCAAAGGCCCTCTCTTGGCCTTTAATAACCAGACTGACCGCTGCGCTCTGAAATGGCATGAGGCTTGTTTCACAAGGCTAGCACTCTCCCACCAGCCTTCATTAACGAACAAAGAAAATGGAAAGGTGGAAAGACGGTAATTGGCCCTCCAACCTTCAGGCACCAAGTGTATGAATTTTGCTATGTGGGGTCTAGGAACATTTGTCACAGCCCATGGATGACTGCATGTGATTACTGTGGTAGAAACACCACAAGTCCAATGAGTGAGGGAAGAGATTTTAAAATTCAACTACCTTTTTACTAACTAACTTTTAAAGAAGCACGGTAGGTCCAGGGCCCTGCCAAACACGAATAGGGTATCAGCCAGTGTTTTACATTGAGAAAAGCAGACTACAGTGCATGCATTCAAAATCAGATATATGTTCATGCAGCTTGATTACCAAGGGAGATGCTGTATAGTGGACTGCTGTATAATCGACTGAGTTAGACATTTTGTCTTTTTTTACAGCATAGACATAAATGTGTGATGTAGAACATGCTTGAAAGCTATTTCAGTTTTAGAAGCAATGGATGCCTTTTACCTCATATTGTATCATCAGCACCAGACCTGTAAAAGTTAGTCAATACAGCAGTGTTCATGTCCAGATACAACAGTGGCTACATCTATTCAGATGAGGTCCAGAAGCCATGTTTTGGTCCTGTCGTCTGGCAGTATAGTTAGCTCATCACAGGCTTCCAGGGTTCTCTCAGCAGCTGTCAGCAAGGCTGTATGGCTGGCTATTACAGCCGGACGATCGGCTTCTGCTCTCCATTAGAGCTGTCATTTCCACTGAACGTGTCCCTTTAATCACTTCAAATGTCATTTAGCACAAGGAATTCTAATCCCCTCTGAGTAACAGTGGAGACAAAAGCACAGCAAGCAAGGCCTTGTGAGAGCATTTGCAATTCAGCAGCAGTCACCCTCTCAGTAAAGAGATTGTGACTGTGTTCGTAATAACAGAGACTGTTCAGAAAAGGGGCAACGGATGCCAAAGGAGGGTGAAGTAGTTATAGTTGTGATAGTAGCTATAATCTTTAATGTTCTTTGGTGGCTCAAAGTGGTTTAAGTGAGCTGGCTTTGGTTTGCCATCTATTCTGGCAGAAGGTAATTTGAGCCAACTGTTTTGTGTATGAAGACCGGGAGACAGAGTCATTATTCTGGTTTTGTATTATGTAATCTGTTGCCCTTTTTCCAGTTCTGGAATTTGTCTTACCTGGACTGGCCTTGTACAGCATTTCCAAGAACTGTATTTATCTGCCTCACACAAACCGTTGATGCACATAAACCTTAAAAAATAACAGTTGTAAGGTTAAGCAAACCGTATAGGTTTTACTTGTGTATGCTTGATTGCTAGCCTTTAACCCCAACTGAGGGCACCATTCAGACTAAAGAACTTGCTGAATCTGTTACTTTTCTCAGGAAGCTGACTTGTGCAAGTCATCAGCCCATTAAGTCACCTATCCACTTAGCCTGTATTAGGATGGATGTGGAAGTAATTTCCTTTTGGGTTTTGAGGTCAAAAGAGATCATTATGTTTGAAGGCATGAAAATAAAAATGTTTTAGGGATAGAGAAGTAAATACTGAAAGTAAAGTACATAGGACATTCCCGTTATTAATGGTTACATGTGGAAAAATGAAATCCCATATGAGCTAAATATATGTCAGAGATATTTAAGATTTTAAATATTTGATGGTATACCAAGTAATGTTCAATATTTATCAAATAACCCAAAAAGTAGATTATTAATCAGCAGCAGCCTGTTGAGAATGTTACATTTTGTCCAGTAAATTGAAAGATGAGCAATACAAGACAATGTTAAATGGAAGCCTATTATGTCAAAAATACAGACTGAATTGTTTATGCTGTCAGGGATTATTTTATTTCCATGTGCATGACAATCAGGATATATTAAGCGTTCAACTATCAGCAAAAAAGGTAGTCTCAGGGTAAGTGAGAGCTATTTCTCAAAGTGACCAATGTCTCAATGTGTGTTTAACAATTGACTGTCAAAGGAGCTTTAGGCATTTTCCTTTATAGACTAAAGCACACCATATCTATTACCCCTTTCCTCTTCAACCTTTGAGGGACGATATGGTCCATGGGTCTGTGTTAAAGGACATGGCTCCAGCACCGTGCAGCATATTCCAATCCGTCTCTGTTGTGCCTGCTGGGACCTCTTAGGTGACAGCGTCACTCGAGCTGCAGCACTCCAAACTGAAGACCAGGGCTTCCTCTAGTCGGCTGGCTGCCTGCCTGCCTCCTCTCACCTCTGCTCGATGGCATCGATCCCACAGCAGCGACGCCATGTCCCTGGGAGGGGTAAGCAGATACACCTCATTGCCTCCAACAATCCCTCTACCCCTGTAGGGACAGGCCGTGGTAAATTAATAGTGTTCTTGCAGCCACTAGATATTGTTAATGTATTTGTTATTGATGGAGTGAGATAACATGAGTAGCTTCAGTGTTACTTAACACAATGCACAAATTTGGTGCAGCCATTGTAAATGAATAGCAGGGTGCTGTAAAAGTTATTTTGAGCATATAGACAAAGGTGATTTTATTCATGTTGCTAATTATTTGAATATTTTAAAATGTATAAAGAGAAGTTATAAATACTTCAGATCAATTTGAAAGTTTGACAAACATTGACATAATATTATGACATTTATTTGGAGAAAAAAAAGAGATACTACAACACACAAACCATATAATTCAGCATGCCATATTTTACTATCATTTATATTTTGGAGCAAATAAAACCAAATACCACACACTATACTCTGTCATAATGTTCACCTGAGCAGACTTCATCAAAGCTATTTGCAATCGATACAATGTTTCACTCTAGTGCGGAAATTCAATACATAATTGTCAAAGACAGACATTACAATCATGCAATCAATCTGTGCTTTCGTATAGTTCTAGACCAAATTTTGGAGGCATGGGTAACTGCGCCTTAGAGGCGGCTTCGTGCCTGTAACACCCAGCTCTCCTTACTCCAATTTTGCAGTAACCCATAATTGTACTATTGGACACTGCTAGCATGGCTCAGCCAACGGTGAACAGACACATGGTCGGAGCTATTGTTGCCAGGCTATACCTGACACAAGGTAAAACTATGTTCAGCCTGGAACAAAGGCCCAAACATGTATTATGTTTCAATAATAACAAGGTCTCGCTCTTTACATTTTCATTTCAACACAAATACAAAACATACAAAATGTAAATAACACAGCCTTGGCCGTTTTTCTAAGGTGTATTTTGACACTTTGAGCAATGCCAACGGTGACCAATGGCTCACAGCCATTGTTGCTAAGCTAGGCTACATTTACATACCTACTTACCTAATTAGGCCTAACTAATTATTGGGTGCAAAACATAAGATTGCTATCAATCATCACGTCTGACAAGGGGTATGAAGGGTCTTATTTCCCAAAAAGTTGAACCATCCCTTTAACTTTTTTTGCTCACAAGGAGTTGAAAATATTATATCAGGAATTACTTTATATTCTAATGTGTTGTATACAATTATACGTTTCTTTTGGTAAAGAAAAGCAAGTATAATTGTGTAAAATTAGCATTTCTATAATTGAAGTGCAATGTCAATGACGATAAGAAAACCAAGCACAAAGACAAAAATGGTTGTTCGTTCTGGTGTAAGTAAGAAAATGTATGCTAGAATTAGGTCAAATGTGTAAATATACTGTGTTGAATTGAGAACACATGACCTTGTGGGCCAAATTTACATGCATCAGCGATTGAGGCAAGTGAGAGCAATTTACACTTTAAAACATGCAACTGAAGGAGTCTCTCTTTATTGGCGGACTGTCTTACCCAGAATGACAAACCTACCTCACTACTTCCAAAGATGTTCAAGCCTCCAATCTAGCACGGCATTGCATCGCATTTCGTTGTGTTATTCTGTGGATCTTGCCTGACCTCATGTGGGCCATTCAGCATTCTAAAAGTGTGCAAAACTATGTTCCAGAAGATGTAGCTCAGCACCCATCTTAAATTCACTTTAAATTCAAAGCACAAGGTGTTCACGCAATTGGGCTTCATTCAAATGTTGTTTTGTCTGTTTTTAAATTAACCTGAACATTTTAGCAGTGAATTATACTCAAAGAAACAGAACAGATTAGATTAACTAGATTTAAAATAGATTTTTAATTCTGTTATATATTATGTTTGTTTAATTGTATATGCATACATTTGCAATGTTTAGTTATAATTTTACGGCCATGCTTATTTCCAGCATTTATTTGGTACAGACTCAAGCGAGCCGAGAACTCAGTGGGCGGAGTCCTGTTTCCATGACAATGACGTCAATGTTGGTGTCGAGTAACTAAAGGTCAAAATAAAGACAAGTGACTGAAAAACGGAAGGAAACTGGAACACGGTGGTTAGTGTACAACTTGCGAAAACAAAAATAATTCGTTATTTTAACAGGGCAAAGTAGGGACCAGCTAATGATTTGATAATTATATTCATGTTTACGAAAGATATCCCTTTGAAATGTGTCTTTGAACAGTAGGTAGGTAGTAAGCAAGTGTCAGTCGGCACAAGGAGAGACTGCTGCTAGCTTACACTAAAGCTAACGTCAGCCAGCGTTTGCTAAGATTGCTATGTAGCTATCTAGCCACCCAAGTTAGCTAACGCAGGTTAACTTTAATATACGGACTATGATGTCATAATTTCTCCTAGTTTTCCAAAAATCAAATATGATAAGGCATGAATTAGATTACGTTAGTTGTTAGTAGAAGACACACAGCAGGCATCTTGGCCAGTTCGCTTTACCGGGGGCTAGCTAATAATGTTGGGTCATGTTAGCTTGTAGCTGGCCGGCTAAAATTGACTAACTTACTACAAGTATTAACGTTTGCAAAGGTAGTAAAGTTTACACTTTGGTTTGCTAATTAACGTTAGTTCACTACTTAGCTACCTACAAACTTAATACACGTGCAAAGCTAACGTCAACAAGATCAAACACACGGTATCTGGCACTATAAACTTTGGTTATCAAGATTTGCATTGCTTTATGTTGTCTGTCTTTGAAAATTATCAGATGTGTATTTAGCACTAGCTAGCTGTTCCAAGTAACATCTCTATCTGCAAATATTGCAGAACCAAGAACCTTGAGAGCAGGTAACCCTGGAGAGGACAATGCCCTTGAAAAGTGAATCAATGTAAGCAATAGGCACCATCTGCCCAGTAAAAGCATCTGAAGAAGGGACTTGCAGTCTGGAATAGAAGTTTACTGACCTCCCCAATGACCCAGTGGAGTTCTCCAAATAAAATGATAAAAAAAGAAGATTATTTATTGTCTTGGACGTTGCCAATGTGATTTTCTCTTCACACTTTAGTTATCACAATCTAGCCATTTTCTATATTGTAATTGAATGTATGGGTCTTAACCAAGCAGCCCATTCTTGGCTCAATAATGAATGATGTCTGTCTCTTGGGTGTGCTTTGTCTACACACGACTCGAGCTGCAACTCCACTGCGCTGTCAGAGGTTGTAAACATCCCCGACTGGAAGCTGTTTATATGTATAGCTTTCAGTCCGGTGTTTGCTACTTCCGACTGCTTATTGCTCCAGGTTAATGGAAACAGCTGGTTTTATCAAGAAGCTTTTTCTGTATAACTGCAAGATTATAATTTTTATCCAACTTTAATAACATTTCTGTACTCCGAACTAATCAATGCACTTTTAAATAAATGAATGCATGTTTTATATTGTTTTCAGATCTAGTCAATGTAAACATCCTACACTCAGCTATAAACAATTACTGCAAAGGCTGAGAGAAGGCTGTTTACTTTAGCTAGCTTGAAGTAATTCTACAGCGTTCTTCAGTAAAATGTGCATAGGAAAGAAAAGGTAAGACTGATGTGCCAGCACAAGCATGTTTCCAAAATCTAATAAATACATTTTATGACCATAAAACTAAATATCCTGTAGATTTGCGTAATCGTGAATACTACTGTTGTGGGTAACTTATTTACAAACTGAACATTTCAACTTTGTCTGTGCCAGCAAGGCTGCAGGAATCTAATTTCATCTGATCGCTTTTGGATTATATGAATTTGTAATTACACCAAAGTATCCATTTAACGTAAGAAACGTTTTCCAGATTTATTCTAATTTGTGCTCCATTAGTCATTTCTCACATGGAATCCAATGTGTTAGCAGTTCATGTATGTTCTTGTTTATTTCCTCAAATATTTAAGTTGCAGCCCAATCTAATACACATCTTCAGATGAATATAGTAAAATAGAATTACTCTAGACATCCCTCTGTTGCCTGTTATGAGGGTTATTTATTCAACCCCTGATATGTTTATCAAACATTATCAAAGTTTAGATTAAGACAACATTTCAAATCAAGTATGGCAAGTATGAAATTATATATTTTGGACATTATTTGAAATGTTTGACATCATGTGTCACTTTTTTAACCACTGATACTAACTGAATCCTACAGAGTTTGTGCTGGTGAAATGTCCAGTACAGTTTACAAAACAAATGACATCAGTGATAAGTTAGACAAATTATTCAGATCATTCAGGACAGCGACAGTTTCAAAACATTTTCCCTATATATTTTTTTAATTGTTCCCTCAGCACGTCTAATGCATTCTACAATATGTTGTATACAATGCCACATATCATCATTTTATAGCAAAGATTGAAACCGATTTTCTTTTTATTATTATTATAATAATTAATATTTAAGTCCTATACCAAATTCCACCTAAATTGACACTGCATTCAAACTGATAGTGGTATTGAAACATACAGATATCCCAGTGTATTACAGGTAACAAAAATATAATATTGATGTTCTATGCCCATCAGAATCCTGGAAAATGTTGTTTCTCTTTTTCAGAGTTGTACCTGAAGATTATACTCCCCACCATGTACTCCAGTTTTTAAGTTTTTGTTCTGTAGTGGTTCCCAGTCATGATGCCAATTTACGTATTTGTCTGCTCCAAACTCTAAAACATTAACCTGGACAAAAATGTGAAACACAGTTGTTGCACCATGAATGCATAATAATTATAGAGGAATTGGCACCAGTTGAACGCAAAAGTACAAAAAAGAAGTGAGGTGACTTATTTTTTCAGCCCCATAGGGGCAGCATTGTTTCATTTCTAATTGTGCGTTAGCCATGCATTAACTACACTTGACTACTCTTGAAATTGCTGTCAAATATTCTTATCAACAATAATCCTAGTAAAATTGGAAAGGTAATAATTTAACCTAAACATTTGGCCATAAGCCTACAACATCGATAACCTTCAATAAACTCTAGTCCACAGCTTTATTCATAGAAATGAGCAGTCTCCTTGCGTTAACGTCCACTAAGTTTTCCTTCACCAATGGTAACCTTACCTCATCGCAGATATGCATGCTGAGCATCATAGACAGAAATCTGTTGATGGTATCTTCCTTCCTCATCTAGCCAGCTTTCATCATCAAATTTTCTGAAAGCAGGAATGAGAACCATAACCCAAGTGACATACACAATCATAGATGTGTTTCAGTCTCAGCAAAGGTCCTACGTAGCATGATACTTCTTCTTATTTATTTCTGGGGATCTATAATTTGTAGTTTACTTACCAAAGCCTTCTTAGCTTTGGTATCGGAGCAGAGTGTAATGTGCAAGAGAAAATCTAATTGAAAGTTAAACGACACAATAATATAGCCGTCGAGTATGTGTATTCCAGGTTGAGGAAATGAATCCCAAAGATAAAACAGTTATGCTTATCATCTAATATTTGAAGTAACAATTGTTATTCAACACAACAATACAACGCATGAAAATGTATTGTGTAATAGATGCTGTGGTGAAGGCACAAGATGTGTGGTGTTATCCAAATCTGTGGCACTCTGGATACATGACAAGTTGTTTTACCAACATCCTCTTCATAGTCCGTAATAATTACATTGTTAATTCCAATTAGATAACAGAAAAAAACACCATGACACACCAGGTCTGGACATGACATACCAATTGGTCATTCATTATAGTTGACGAAACACATATCACCATATGCAGTGGCCTAATCTTTGTGCAATAGTCAGCAAGAGTCATTTCATACTATCTACCTTATGATGAAGTTGTGCATGTCTATGAGGGCTCCATACTGTGACCCCTTTAGATTCCCAGAATTCTCCACCACAGCGCAGCTTCAACAGCGGTCAGGCTAGCGACCATTAAAAACTCTTTGTCAAGGAAAAGCTGAAAAAAATCATTCACCACGTTCCTGAAGGTGAAGATGACACTATTGTCATTTTTTTGATTCTGAAACCGACAAAAAGCAAGTTTTTTAGTGTGGCCTACTGCTCTGAAAATTGTATATTTGTCTATCCTTCAGAGACTGTTATCTTGTTATCTTGTAAATTTGACTTGAGACTGTGAAATTAAAGATGGCATTGGACTTAAAACATGTTTGTTGGCTGTTTTACAGTGGGTGTAAGACACTGTGGCTTGTAGGCCTCTCCAGGTCTCTCTCTGTCTAGCCATTAGACAACCAAAAAAAAAATTGGTGGAGGATCGGTGATGACTTTTATTTGGGAGAGATTAAAAACCCCCAAAAATAAACACAAACATATCTATAAATAGTAAAACCAGAGAAATTGATAATTTGGCAGTGGTCTCCTCATGTTCTCCGGAGCTGTACATTTATATTATAGATGTTATTACCTGCAACCAGTTGTGTCATCATCGGAAGGATTGTTTCGTTCTGTCATTAGTGGATATACTGACCTTTTGTCGTGATATGTCTTCAGTATGAGCAGTATGAAAAACAAATATGTTACTACTTTTACCAAAAAACAACTGAGATTCTATTAAGAACTGGCAAATATAAATTGAGTGCAAGGAAAAAGTATCTCATCTGAAATGGAGACTTCTACATAGAAATACAAAACCATGGCCTCACAGCCAAACTGTATTTGTGAACACAAGTCATTTCACGTAGTTATGGAATCTTAAGTAAGAAGGAAATAGTAAAACACGTATATAGCTGATATTTGGCTAATAGATGATAGAGCTTCAGCAGTTGAGCTTGAAAAAGAAAAATATTCGATATGACATACACAACCGCTGACCTGACAAGAGTAGCAGTTGCATTGTCCCTCTATTAAAATTTATAAAAAGGTACAAATGTAAATCATATAAAAAATCTATCTTCTGACAAATAAGAAATCTAAGAGTATTGTTGAGACCCCAATGTCAAGGGTGATAGAAATATGTTAATTGACATGCTTTGAAAGCTGTTAGAATTTGCATTAAACTCGTGCTTTACTTTCTAAGGGGCCGTGTCCACTGAACGCGCTAAACGCGAGGCGCTGCGCCTTTTCATTGAAATTTGCGCTTTCAGCGCGCTTCACCAACGGGCTTCACCGTTACCGACGCCTTTTTTGTTGCTATGCAACCGTGGTTTCGCAGCATGCTAGCTACTAACGTTACAGATTTTTTTATTTTTCATTAAGCTTATGGGGTGGTTAGCTATTATAATGAACAATTATAGAAACCAAATCCTAGTCATAGTTGGTTTGACAACTGCAGCTTACTAATTCTCTGGCCGATCTAACGGTAGTACACCAACAACGCAGAAGTCACTGTACACACTGTGTCACTAGTCCAGGGTCAAAACTAGACCTAATAAAGAGCAAAATTCTTTGAATGTATACAACTTATCGTTTATTTGAACATGTTACAAATATATAAAACAACTGATTAAATTTAAAAGCTCCCTTTTAATGGACGATTGTACACTTTTTGGAAATCTGAGATCGTTGAATTCACTTTTCTTCAAATAAAAATATAAATTATATTTTTAGTCCCGCCTTTAATCAATTTTGATTGGCCAGCTGTCAAAAAGTGACATTGACGAGCGCTGCGCTTTGGCAAAAGTTGAACTAATTTCAACTTGAGCGCTCCGCCCAAAATGGAAAAACGCAGCTCAAAAAGACGCGAGGTGCGTCTTCACATTAGTAATGAATGGGGAAGAGGCGCAGGAAGGACACAACCCCTTACACAATTTGACATACGTTTGTAATCTTAACTCAGAGTTCTACACTGGATTTATTACGAACCTTCACTGTGTACCAAACAGTACCACGATAAGATAAACCTTCACTGTGTACCAAACAGTACCACAATAACATATATATACAACTGTATCATTTCACATATTTATTCTATAAAAACACACAATTAACATAATTGATAGCATTAATAATTTATTTTTATACTTTTTTAGATAATATTACAAATGACCTGGACAAACACTTATAACCAGAGCTCTGATCATTGTTCCATCTGTCTGTCTGCCTGTCCATCTGTCTGTCTGCCTGCCTGCCCGTCTGCCTGTCCATCTGTCCACCTGCCCGTCTGTCTGTCCGTCTATCTGTCTGTCTGCCTGCCTGCCCGTCTGCCTGTCCATCTGTCTGTCCGTCCATCTGTCTGTCTGCCTGTATTTCTGCCTGCCTTCCTGTCCGTCTGTCTGTCCATCTGCCTGCCTGCCTGTCTGTCCGTCCGTCCGTCCGTCCGCCCGCCCGCCTGTCTGTGTGTCTGTCTGTCTGCCTCTCTGCCTGTCTGAAAATCAGAGACAGAGAGAGACATGTGTCCTCACTGCACATACCTCAAAGAAAAAGCGCACACACACGCACGCACGCACGCAAAGTACTGCAGCCAAGTAAACAACCACACACACACACTGCAGTTCAGTACACACACACACACACACTCACACACTCTCAAGGTACTGCAGACCTGATTGTATTCGTTTACTCTGCCGCAACATAGTCGCCCTGCTCTAGCCTGTGTGTGTGTGTGTGTGCGTGTGTGTGTATACATGTGTGTGTGTGTGTTTGTTATTGCCATGCCTGACTCTCCAGGGAAATTACCACCAGCCCCCCGTAGACCAACCCCCCCCCCCCAGCCCCCTCACTCCCTGACCGAGCCGTGGATTAAATTCAACATTCTACATCCCACTTCCTCTTCCTGAATCACACATCCTCCTCCTACATCATTTCCTTACTGGTCCTTTAACATCTTAACAATTCAAATCTCTCTTTCTGACATTCAGCGGCTGGAAACTTAAGTGTGTTGTTTTGACATGAGAAATGCCATTTTAAAATACCATCAAATACCAGAGTTCAGGGGTCAACTACAGGGAGAACCTCACTATGACAACTGTTACCGAGCAGCGAGATGTGTCATGCCATCACCATGGCAATAGGAGACATCTGGTGGTGGAACACAAGATGATTATGGTCTGGAGACACATTCTTAGAGGTACCTCTGGTGGATCAATCCCTTCACCTAACCCTAACACAGAATCTATCCCTTCACCTAACCCTAACCCAGAATCAATCCCTTCCCCTAACCCTAACCCAGAATCTATCCCTTCATCTCTGACCCTGACCCAGAATCAATCCCTTCCCCTAACCCTAACCCAGAATCAATCCCTTCACCTAACCCTAACCCAGAATCAATCCCTTCACCTGTGACCCTGACCCAGAATCAATACCCTAACCTAACTATAACCCAGAATCAATACTTTAACCTAACTATAACCCAGAAGCAATACCTTCACCTCTGACCCTAACCCAGAATCAACCCCTCCAACTAACCCTAACCCTAACCCTGTGTGTGTGTTAGCTTTTGCTTTGATTTAAGAAACGTGTGGTACTTATTCAGTGTAACCCTAGTCTCAACATATGGAGTCTGTCTACGGATTAGCTATGTGAGTGTGTGAGCATATTACTCAATACCTGTGTGTGTGTATTTGTGTGTGTATGTGAGAGAGAGAGGGGGAGACTAACAGCGCTAATGGTGACAGAATCTAGGTCAGCCTGAGAGCCAAGGAGTACGACCTCTGACCTCACCACACAACACACACAGAGACACACACACACAAACAAAGTAACACACAGACATACACACAGTAACACACAGACATACACACAGTAACACACGAAGACACACACACACACTGTAACACACAGAAACACACAACACACACGCATGCACACACACACACGCACACACACACACACACACACACACACACACACACTAACATACAAACCTACACACACCCTTGGTGGGGACTAATTGACGAAAGCACAGACTTCAGAGATGACCTTTTAACAGAAGGTCGTGATGAGAATTTCAGATAGTGAGGCTCCACACGTCCAATCAGCACTCAACACAGCCCATGGCTCATCCAATCAGCATTCAGCACCGGCCAAGCCTCATCCAATCAGAAGGAGAGAGACAGAATAACAAACACACATACACACACACACATACATTCACACGACACAAACACACACACACTCAGTTTCTGAGTCCTGGGTGTCAACTCTCCTCTCCTCCTCCTCTCCTCTCCTCCTCCTCTAAAGTGAGCTCTCCCCTGACGAGGGACTGAATGGGAAGTGATGTCAATGGAAACATTCATACCCACTAACGCCACCTTGAGGAAACCCCTCATAAGGTCTGTGTGAAAAACAAGTGAGAATATGTGTGCGTATGTGTGCGTGTGGGGTGACGTGTGTATGTGTGGGTGATGTGTGTTGCTCACGGTATGATATCTCATGTGTGATTCATACCTGATTGGATCTGGAGAGTGTGTTTGACTGATCTGAGTTCTAAATATAGACATGTCTGGCAGCACACATTTCAAATCCTAATGCCTCCTCCACTACCAACATAGAACCCTCCTCCTCTGCTCTCGTTTTGACACAGATTTGGATCGTGTAGTAAGGCATGCCTGCTTGGTTTGTTCGGTGAATGGTTGTAAACATTTACAAAGTATATGTTTAGAACATTTGTCAAACACAGGAATGTTATTGCATGTTTGCCCACTGGTTACAGAAAAAGTTTAATATTCCAAGCATGTCATATCATCTGTAGACAGCGGAGCTAACCCTAACCCTAACCCTGACCTAAGCCCTCTTTGGACAGGATTTGTTTCTCTTTTCTTTTGTTTTACAACTGGTTCCTTTTCTCTTTATTGGTCTGTTCACTCCCGGCATCTGTTTACCTCAAACGCTCATCTTTTCTCAGGGTAATACAAACAATGAAGTCTTGTAAGAGTCTGTTAAAATCAATCAAGGTTTCCTATCACGTTTACTTTTACGACTCTCAGCTTCCTGCACTTGTCTGTTCTTTGCCCATTTGGGAGCCTTATGTGTCCTGGAGGCCTGCATCTGCTCACCAATGCTTCACCCCCCTCCTATGTCTCCTCCAGTTCTCTCTAATCCTCTAGTCACTTAAAGCTAATAGTGAACTATGGTATGCTCACCTACTAATCTTTATTATTAATTAAACATATGTGATTATAAGACAGGTATCTACTTATTAACGCCAAATATACCATATCATGGAGGAGTTAGAGGCTTTGAGAGGCTTCAACATTTTGCTGGGTATGGATCCCCGTACACCCACATATACTAACCCTAACCCTAACCCTAACCCTATGGATCACCTTATACCCACATATACTAACCCTGACCCTAACCCTAACCCTATGGATCACCTTACACCCACATATACTAACCCTAACCATAACCCATAAGATCCATCAGGAGAGCAAGATCCCACAAACTCAAACAATGGGGCATTGTAATGTCAGCTATAGTAAGCAGTCTAGGGCATTGTAATGTCAGCTATAGTAAGCAGTCTAGGGCAGCCAGCACAGATATATTTGATTTGTACACTAGGTAGACCATTGTCCCTATGTAGGCCTACCACAAGAACAAGAACTACGTTTAAAGTTGCATGGCATATGCTCATAGTAGCTAGCTAGCGGAGAGGGTGCAGCGTATGAGTGGCGTGTACATCCAGGGAGAATCTGAACATTTCATCCGATCCCCTGTAATTCCGTAGACAAAAATCCCATCTGGAACCTTGTGTTTGATTACTGAGGACCACGGATAAATTATTATCACCAACATCCCCCAGTACTATTAATCCCGTCCGAACAGGGCTATAGCGTGATAATGGTTTTTGTAGTGTCCCCTTTGGTCGCGATTAAAGGATCAGGGGTCTCATTTCTAAACGTTGTGTACGCACAGAAGAAGGCGTACTCCACTTTTTACGCCGACGTTATTTATAAAAACATACTTCACGTGAAAATGTGCGGTCCTTCACGCAAACTTCCACCCATGCATACGCACTTAACTGGAGAGATGAGAAACTATGATTCTGCAGAAGGAAGAATCTCGACAAACGCTTATATCATAAGACCAGTGAGTAAAATGTGTCGAAATATTATTAGCTCTCACATAGGCTGTTATATACAGTTGAATGGAGTGCACAAAAACAAAAAAGATTTATTAGATAATAAATATAAACGGAGATGTGTTGATTTATGATGTTATGCTATGATTGGGTGATTTGATTATCCATACATCCATCCATTTTCCGCCGCTTATCCGGGGCTGGGTGCGGTGGCAGCAGGCTAAGAAGAGTAGTCCAGACGTCCCTATCCCCAGCAACGCTTTCCAGCTCCTAGAGGATCCCGAGGCGTTCCCAGGCCAGATGAGATATACAATCTCTCCAGCGTGTTCTGGGTCTACCCCAGGGTCTCCTACCAGTAGGGCGTGCCTGGAAAACCTCCATGGGGAGGCACCCAGGAGGCATCCTAATTAGATGCCCGTACCATCTCATCTGGCTCCTTTCGACGCGAAGGAGCAGTGGCTCTACTCCAAGCTCCCTCCGGATGACCGAGCTCTTTACCCTATTCCTAAGGCTGAGCCCAGCCACCCTATGGAGGAAACACATTTCAGCTGCTTGTACTCGCGACCTCATTTTTTCGGTCACTACCCAAAGCTCATGACCATAGGTAAGGGTTGGAACATAGACCGAATGGTAAATTGCGAGCTTCGCTTTTCGGCTCAGCTCCTTCTTCACCACGACGGTTCAGTACAACGCCCGCATTACTGCTGGTGCTGCACCAATCCGCCTGTCAATCTCATGCTCCATTTTTCTCTCACTCGTGAAGAGGATCCCGAGATACTTAAACTCCCTCGCTTGGGGCAGAAACTCCCTCCCAACCCGGGGAGATCGTTTTCCGGCAGAGAACCATGGCCTCAGACATGGAGGTGCTGACTCTCATCCCGACCGCTTCACACTCAGCTGCAAACCGCTCCAGTGCATGCTGAAGGTCACAGTCTGAATAAGCCAACAGAACCACATCATCTGCAAAGAGCAGAGAAGCAATTCTGAGGTCCCCAAAATGGACACACTCCTCCCCCCGACTTTGCCTTGAGATTCTATCCATGACAATCACAAACAGAACCGGTGACAAGGGGCAGCCCTGGTGAAGTCCAAAACCCACTGAAAACATATTTGACTTTGTGCCGAGTATAGGGACACAACTCTCACTCCGCTTATATAGTAGCA
>JAVQIZ010088976.1:0-10736 GCA_036023535.2 Galaxias brevipinnis
ATACATAAACCCTCATTTCATAATAACACACTTCTCTCTCTGTTCAAACCATGCACATTATCTCTAACAGGACTCTATGTATAAATAGCGTTGAGGGGAGCTGCTGGTAGAGGACCCTATCAGAGTGATATGCCACCTGACAGACCTGCTCCAACTCTATTAGCAGTCGCCGCCTCCTCATATTCTACACTTTATTTCATCCATCCCTGTTTGTGTCTCATTTTACTCCCCTTTCCTCCTCCTTCCCTCTTCTTTCAATTTGTAAATTGGAAGTCAGTATTGCTCAGCTGTTTTTCAGCCCTGACACTCTTCTAATTTTCTGTGACAATCATTAAAATTTGGGTTGTCAAACGGAGCCTGCTGAAGTGATTTGACACTTGAAGAGAGAGTTTAATATTCCTATCCTGCATGTTCTCTTCTTCCCTTTACCCCAGGTAACAATGACAGGGGGAAGCAAGGCGTCAGGGATTTACTAATTTTAAATTAGGTAATTTCGCTACTGATTGAGTGGAAAATACAACTCCCCCGGACCTTGTTCGGTTTAATTACATTTACAGTGGAGAAGACAACCTGAAAGACAAGAGCTTGATTTGCTGGCCTAAACCTTTTCATTGCTTTTAGGGAATGGGGAAAGAGAAGGGGGCATCATCAATTATCCATATTTTTCAGGACAAAACATTTGGCTGGGAAAAGTATGTCTTACTGATGTCTACGTTCATTAAAAGCTATTTTAGAATCAAATGGATGGTGAAATGCACCCACACTGTCTCCTAAAGAACCCCTAACCCAAAAAATATATATATCAATTATTGTTGTTCACTTTCTGTTCTCTTTCCGGTGTGGTCTTCAATTGACATTACTTACTAATCTTACTAAGAACTGACAGCATGTTTTAAAGCTTTACAATCCCCTTGCTGTTAACAACACTAAATGATGCCCTGTCTCTGTATCCAACTTTCCTTTAAGGTAAAATGGGGTCTGTCTGGAGATTGAGGAAGAAGGAGGTATTTTGTCAATCTTCCATCCAATATGAGAGAAAGCACACAGGAAAAAAGGTCCGAAATCACAGCAGCAGTTGGAGAAAACGGCACAAATTGCACAGATTTGTGACTGTTACACAGTTCGCTCCCACATTTTCTACATCAATTACGATGTGAGTCAGAGCAGGCCTGGGGGATCTGCCTGTCTGCATACTCCAAAAACGTCTTCCACCTCCTCTCCTGCCTCTCTCCCTTTCTGACAACTCAAAACAAAAACTGAGCTAAAGAAACGTACAGGAGGGGGAGAGGGAGGGAGGGTATTTTCAGTTTCAGTTACATCGATGACTCACAGATTCCACCCATTTCCAAATCTCCTCACTGAAGTAGACGTTCCACAGGAAACTCCCTTGTTTGAAATGCATTGGCAGTCACGTGCACTCATGAAGACAGACTGACAAACATGGCCAATACTTTGTGCATCTGCTGACAAAAGTGTGACTAATATTGTCAAAGTGCGCAACACACAAATCCTGACACAGTACAGAACAATAAGGTTATGGCCATACTTCTTACTCCATAACAGCCTGGGTCAGGGAGGGTGAGGGGGATGGACAGTCTATCAAAATACCTCCAGACACAGTTCCTTTCTTTGCCCTGGTATCAATTTTAGTATTAACCCACAACTAATGGGACAGCTGTGGGTCAACGCTTCACACTTTCACCCTGCCAATCAGGGCCTTAAGCCCGGGAATCAGGCAAAGGGACCGAGACGATCGTCTGCTGCTGAGTGGCTTTTTAGACGGGGAGACAGTTTGTATCGATTTTAAGCTCCAGTTTGTGAGAGAAAGGTAGGGAGGGGGGGTTAGTGAGAGCGTTGCTAGCTATTGCCTGTGTATGGTCTATGTCTCTTAGAGAGCACGCTCTTGTGCGTGTGTGTGTGTCTGGAAGGGAGCCAGGCCAGGGTCCCCAGTCACCCTCCACTGATCAGAGGGGCCTGACGGAATGACCCTGCCAGACGAGCGCTGAACCTGCAAACTCGCAGAGGCCAAGGGGGGTGGCGCGAAGGCCAATGGGGGGAGGTCGGGAGGTTGTGGATGCTGTGGGGGCAACATCGCCAGAGATCTTGGTAATAGAAAAGGGGGTTTAACCTTAATGTTGGAGCCAAACCCCTGTTAGGGACCCAGTAATCCCCGAAGCTCCACTCATTTGAAGTGACTATTTTTTTCTCTCTCAGTGACTGGTTTGTTCAAGACAGCACCAGTGTTGCGTGGCAGTTTTTGGGAGGCAGTGGAGTTGAGTAGCACTTGAGAATGCTGAGCAGTTATTGAAGGGAACTCAATAGTGACAGAGCCTAGACGTGAAGAGCTTTATTGCAGCTACCTGATGAGCCTGCCCCAAGCAGACCGGTAAAATTAGACAGCGCAGTTTATCATAATGAGAAAAGGCATATCAACTAATGTAGCAGCCTGTATATTCAAGTGTGGTTGTGTTGGTATAGAAATACTTTACATTTTACATTTAGATGTATTTGTCAAACAATGAAGCTGCAAGTATTGTTGTTCTTTACAACAACCTCTCTGAACCATGATTAAATGTATTGTGTTTGCACAGGCAAATTAAAGAAATTAGGATTTGCTTACTTAAATTATTTAGCGTTATACTACTTTGTAATGAATTTATACCAAAGTTAATTGTAGACTTGATTTGACTGGATTGAAAAGAAAATATAGTGGACATGTTTCCTATTCAAGGCAAATGTCTAACTCAATTGTCAAAATACGCACAGCTTTGTGTCTGACTCAAGCCAGTGGAAGTGTTTTAAATGAGTTCAATGCCTAAATGAAGTTGTGAATATCTAATCGGTTCACTTAAGTATTTTGAATCTCTTTATAAAAATCCACAATGAATAGGCAGAGGCACTTATGCAAAAATGCTAATTAACATGCTGAAAATTTCCACTATGAAATACAAGTATCTGCAGCAAGACAATGAGGAAATAATTACAACAGAGGTAGAATTACAATGGCCAGTTTAATCAACCCCTGTTCCAGCATTTCACCCTATTTATACAGTTTTTGATTCCATGACCCACTGGTAAGTAATCACTTGAAAATTATGGCTTTCCTTATAATGGACATTTGCTTTTGACACACTATCTTGTTAGAGTTAGGGGTCTTGAGATAACAACAACGATTTGGATCTTTGATAACAATAATCACTTATTTCCGCAGCAAAAAAAGTTTATCAAACGTTATGACACCTGACATGTTAAAAGCTAACATTTAAATAATGACACACGAAAGTTCTTTTGGAAAATGTATATAAAGTTGTGATAGGTTTGAATACATTGCTCTGTAATTAATTTGTAGTTCAATGATGTTGAGACAGTCATTCTCTTTAGCCTTTCCGTCTTATGCAACTTAAAAGTACAAAGAATATTGGAATATTATTAGACTTTACCCAATTGCCTTTGACATAATTTTTCATTGTTGAAATAAAATGCATGCATGTTAAATATTGTACATTAAACATTTCATGTGTGTCACACAATCACCCCAAAAAGGTATCCCCCCTCCCCCCTGGTAATACCCTTCAAAGTTCTCAGCTAAAAGACCAATAAGGGATTCACACAAGGGCCAGCCTAATGTTTCACTTTTCAAAGCGAGAACCACATTATATGACATTCTTACACTTCAGAATTTCACTGAGATTAAAAAGAAATCAACGACATCCTTGCCACTGAGGTCTTCTTTATCCGTGTGAGCACTTAAAAAAGTATTTGACAATCCAGTGAATAATGTGGCGATTAAACACCTAAAACTGGCATTGGGCCATGTCAATGGGCGACAGGACCATGAGATCCAAAGCCCATGTTTGCAGGACATATCAGCTCCTAACATTCCCAAGGGAATTGCTTTCTGTCTCTTTCTAAACCCTAGAATAGTGGTGCCACACAGTACCTGACCAGAAACTGGGCCATGGGTGTTTGTGGAGCCTGACTGTTAAAGGGTGCTGACTAGAGGGCTAATATACCTCTCATGCTGTACCACAGCATATCGGTGCTACAGGTCATGCAGGAACATCTCAGATATCACTTTGATAGAACAGCAGAGCTTTTCAGCAGTTGACACTATAGTTAGTTGTATGTTGTTGCTTTTTTTTCAATTAAAGAAAATATGCCTGTTATTTTGTTCACAACCTTGCATTAATTTTTTTTTAAATGTTAGCCAATACTGAAATACATTGACAGGTTTGACGTCGAGTGAACTACAACCAGTGACATGCAAGGATTTTGCATAAACTTCCATTTCAGACCCCGAGTTAGACTAAAAAGGACTTTAACAGAAACATGAAGTTTTAAATCATTTGATGTGAACTAACTGTGCTCCTCTAACTCTCAGAAAGAAGTTAGCACATCTTCCTACCTTTGAAATTCCTTTACCAAACAGTCTATGGGGGGTTACATCAATTACAACACAATATCATTGTAACCGTACTTCTCTCTAAGCAGCTTTGGTAAACAAGCCAAAGGCACGCTATTAGCCGAAGAACAAAGAAGTAGGAAAAAGGATCCTTGGAAAAGTTGAAACCTAACAAGAATAGAGGCAGGCAAACGTTTCCTTGGTAAAACTATGCATATACATGGATGGAAGCAATCAGACGTTATTAGCTTTGTTTGACGCCCCTCTCTCTCTCCTTAGCAACAGTGACCTACAAGTCACTTTTCAGGGGCTGCTGCTTTTTTGACCTCTGATCCATAATACAAGGTCTGTTTGATTGGCTACACAACATTAAGTCAGAACATAATAAGTAAGGATTATTCCAATGGCGTTAAGCTGTGCATCTTACTGTTACCGTGATGCATTTATGCAGGTTTAACAACACACAGCAAAAGAAATGTGACTACAGTCTCAGCTACATTAGGATCAACAAAAGGAGATGGCTGGTGATCATTCCATAGATTCAACTCTCGATGGATCAGATTATTACTGTTATATCACATAGTTACAATGGAACGTCTGGAAACTGGGTGTGACGACTACTTTCCACACAAAAACAAATGGCAAGAACTTTCCCATCACCCTAAAAAGTTTCCCTTAATATTTGTAGGGAGAAAAAAGACAATATAGGGCCTAGTTTTCCATTGCATTAAAAACAAGTTTAGACTGTGAATTGAGTGTCAATATTATATGGTATATAAATTACGTTTTGTAATTACATAATTACCTCTTGTTTTGATAACATGACATTGTTCTACTAAGACTGCAACCAAACAGAATGCACATATAAATTGCGTAAGACCATTTGCTTTTATAGCATGCGAATGGTCTACTAAGACTTCAACAAAATAGAATGCTTGTATCGTTCATGTCTTCTCCAACACTTAAAACTTCAAAAGGGGCAGCGACATTGTGGCTAAACAGCAGTAAGTGGACTGAGACTGTTTAAGCCAAAACCAAGGCAGGATTTCCTCTCTCCCACTACAGAGGGCTGAGGGTTGTAAGTAGAAGCCAAGGGGGAGAACAGCCAAGTAATGGTCATTATGGTAGAAGAAGAGCATGCATGCATGCTATGTTGCTGCCTCCAAGACCATGTTACAGTACAGAACGGCAATGTTATACTTCACCTCAAAACTGTAGGGCTAAATATTTTTTTCTTGGCCAACCTGTCAGAAGCCATACACAACACTGTCATACCACTGACTTAACTAAACATATCACAGTGCTTCATGTGGGAGTATGCTGTTGGTGTGGGTCTTGGGGGGCAGTGCTGGGGACGGATCTTACTGGAGACTTTAGTTAGTGAGCCTGGATACAGACATTATTCTTCTACATAGAATTAACGTGTATGATAGAGTTCGCTTGTTGTTACTATGATCAAATAACAAAGCAAAAATGATGCTAACTCATGCTAACATCGGCACATAAACCTTAAGTTACAAACTGTCCTCTGCTGCTAATGAACAACGCATATATTGCAAGTTTGTATTACTGTTGCTTTGACGGTGCAAATTAGTGCTACATCACGTTGTATTAGTTTCGCAACACCAACATTAAAGTATGTGCGTTTTTTGCGAAAAGGAGCCAGAATAGACTGCCGCTCTAGTGGGCCACACATAAACATTTGAATGGGAGAAACCGCATAGCTTGTAAGCACATATTTAGGCAGAAATAGATCATATAAAATTTAAATAGTTGGAGACTGCATTTGTATTAATATTTTTACTTGAAATATGTGGGCTTTTGGTGTGGCGATTTTAACAGTGGAAGCGCTGCATGTCACAATGACTGTTGATGTCTGTTAGCAGGAAAATCACATGATTGTAACACTGCTAGAGTATGACCTAATAGTCAAATGAACTGTGTTACCAAAATCAAGCTATCTATTTTGGGATGCAACTTGTATGGCTGTCAAATCTAAGCTAGTGTTTTTAGCATGCTTTTATTTCTAGCATTCCCTGTCTATCAGTCAAACTGCTTTGCATTGTGTCTGCCACAGGAGGAAATGTTAAAGTAACATCTCATTAGGTTGGGGATAAACAAATAATAGAAGGAAATCCTGATGTTCACCCACGTTTCCCATTGTATTACACTTACTTTGTATAGGGCCGTAGTAGGCGGAGTCCTCCCCAGTCATGTGACTTCGTCCTTCGGCGGATGAGTCCCTGGGAAAAGCTGTCCTAGAAGTGTTTGGTGTTGATGATTCATTGTCACAAGCATCTAAGATCAAAATAAGAAGTGTGATTCACAAGTTAAACTACCAAATGTGTATAAACAAACAGAGAGACAGAGAAAGAGAAAGCGATAAAGAGAGAAAGAGAAACCATTAAAGACTGTAAATAAGGAAAACAAATTGTTTCATGTCAGTGTTTCCTGATAAAGTGCTCAACAATAAAAAAAGATCTGTCTATTTGTCAATAGCAGATTTTCACATGTGTGATCTCAGTATCAACCTCTATAAATGTACAATTGGGAACACTATGAACCTTGACATCAACAGGCCCCGCATATGTTTTCCAGAAAAACACTGCACTATTAGTATACTCGCACAGTATGGTGGGGCAGTTCAGGTACTTAGTTTGCCAAATATCTGGAGCTAATTTTCTGTCTTTCCTGCTCAGAGTGTTTTACTGCTATAAAGACAGCATTCACATAAACTGGAAAAAGAATGACGTCCCCCTTGACTTGAGCACTTAAAATGTATCTTAGCCTTTGCAAAATCCTGCTTTTATCAGTGACATTCACAATGACTTCCGTCATTGGTGTGGTGCCAGTAGCCCCCTTCCTGGCCCCAAACTTTTGATGCAATGTTTGGGTTCCGCTCTCACATGTCCCCTTTGGATGCTGTATGGTTTGAGGCACATGGAGAAAAAATAGACGGTGTGACTCTGCAAAATATAAAAATAATGTATTTCCACAACTGGATGTATTGATCTATTGCTGCATTTGTTCTGCTGTTGTGCTGCACTCTGTTTCAGCAACAATAAATGGTGGACTGGAATAGGGAACACACTGTCGATATATAAACTATATAAGGCACAAACTTAGCCTTTGGCCTTAACACTGTATATTTCCAATATATTTTTCAGTGTGACTCTTAAAAATCGATGCACACTTACAGTAGAGTATCTTGGTAGTGTGTGTGATGCATAGAGGTATTTAGTGATCACAGTATGAAATAAATTGGTCTATTTTCTGTACATATACTGTCACTGGGGAGGGGAAATCCAGTCTAAACCGAGAAGGGCTTTGAAGGTCCAGTGAAAATCCATTTGAAATCCACACGTCCCCGTGATTGCTTACTTTGTCCTACTTTGCTATTTTTTGACAGTGCTGTAATGATGCTTGGTATAAATAGGATGCTGAACGCTTCAGTTGGTGTTTGAAGAACAGAGGGAAAAAATGGGGCCAAGCTTATTTTACATGTGATAATCTTGTGGGCAACTAGAAAGTTAATTAAAAACTATAATTGGCTATGCGTTTGCTAATAGTCACCAGGGCGTTCCTTCAATCTTTATTGGGAAATAATGAAAACATTATCATGCCTAATGCTGGTGAATAGATGGTTGGCTAAATCGGATGAATATAATTAAAAGGATACTTTTTGCAGGTTGTTATTAGCGTTCTGAATAGATGCATTAATGTTGACAAGTCCTGCAAACTAGATATTGATGATTAATTTTCTCTGTATTTGCATTGCAAAAAAAAAAGATCATTACATGCATAACACATGAAACAATTGTAACCAAGTTATCTAATAATTAAAAGAAAAGTGAAAAAAAAAACTAATAAAAATACAATCATATACTAACTACTCATATAACATAATTTGCCCCTAGTGTTCATGATAGTATATCTTACCATTACAGTTTGACAGCTGTCTTTTTTCCTGTTGATGGTTCTGCCCTAGGCCAGCAGGCCTTTCTGCAGGTAGGATAGTCTCCTTGGACATGAGACAGTCCTCTTATTGGGGACACCAGGCAGAATCAGAACTTTCCTCACTCACCGTCTAGCTGTGAAAGGTAATGTCCTTGTTAGCATAAAGACATCTCAATAGAACATTCGCTCTAAGAAATACTACGCCAGCTCTCGGCCACACGAAGCAGAGTTTTCACACAGAGAAAGTGACGTCAGCCTGCAGTGTGTCGTTAAAAGTTAGTGGAATTTTCCCTCCTAGCATGCAAAAAAACTTTCAAAAGCCTTTCTATGCAACTTCAGTTTACATACAAAAATGCTGTATCCAATCGAAAAATAAACTGCTCTTACATAAATAGCCAATTAAAAAATGTTGAAGTACCTTTCAAACATGACAACTGGCTGCTCTAGGTTTCACAAACTCCCATCTTTACCAACGATGAAACGCATGACTCCGTTCCCAAGCCGTTGAAAAATTAGACACTCCAGATTTAACGTTATTTGCGAATTGTATGAACTCTAAGTTATAGCCTAAATTGCATTGGGAGTCAATGTATTCCTTTGACGGAGTGGTTGACGCAAAGAAAAGTCTAAATAGCCCTACACAGACGTTAAGGAAGTTCAACAAGCGTATCTTGCCAGGGGGAGTTGGTCTGAAACATTTTCATCATATCCGGATTCCTACACAGTACTCTGTCACTTGTACCAGCGAATAGCCAGCTGCACAGACATGAGAGCTGCTGAGCGCGTGTCTAACTGTAATTGTTTACAACCACCTGTGCATAAAACATTACCAGTTTTTTTTTTTTTACAATTTAAGAGTTCCTAATTTAACACATGTTATTCTGTCAAACAACACAAACAAAACATTTGTATAGTTTGTCAATAGGTTGAAATTAGCAAACGTTTCTAAATATACCCATAGTTTGCCTATTCCCTTCTAAGAGTGTAATTAATTTCATTTTGAAACAAAAGTCTTTGAATTTATAATGTATTGGTAGACAATGAGTAGGCCTATGTGCTTATAGTAGGTTAAGTGTAAATAATGCATTTAATTCCCATTTCAGATATGCTCCTTGTCATAGATAGCTATGCCTTTTCAATGTCATCAAAAAAAGATATTATGGCCACCATTGAAAAAAAATTCTAGAAATAATAATAATTTCGCAACTTTCAATAAAATTGACTTAAAATGAGCGATAAAGACCTTACTTAGTGTCCTGGGCACACTCTCTATTGTCAGTGCAGTATCAAGCTGATTGGTATCATGGCCATGAACCCTATTGGCAACAGTATAACAGAGATGTAAGCTTTGGTAACATGAGAGTGTGGAGGTGATTGATGTGAAATATGCCCTCCCTCATTGACTGGCTGAACTCCATTTTCTGCTCCTAATGCAGAAATCACTCTGGGTCCCAGGCATAATGATTTACGATGAATCTGTGTCAATGTTGAACTCAGCAAACCCCACGTAATCCATCTTGCGCATATACCTAACCGACCCACCACCTTGCCTTACTATGGAGGGGGAAAGAATGTAGGATTTTCTCTCTCTCTCTCTCTCTCTCTCTCTTTCTCTCTCTCTCACTCTCTCTCTCTCTCTCTCACTCTCTCTCTCTCTCTCTCTCTCTCTCTCTCTTTCTCTCTCTCTTTCTCTCTCTCTCTCTCTCATTCTTGATATATCCCCATCCCTTCCTCCGTTTAAAAGTGTTGAATCCATTACAGAGTTGATCTGTAATCACAGAGGGCCTCTGTGCCCCCTTTGACGGTAATTACCTGGATACAGATACACCTTCCCTCCCTACCAGTGCCGCTAAAGTTAAAAGCTCCCCTAACCAGAGTGATGCTTTCACTCAGGTTGCTTACCTGGGTTGGTGCTTGGAGATATTTGAGAAATAGTTGCTGTATAAAATAACATTTTGGAGGAAATCGCATTAACGTTACAGTAATAGGATTTTGACCTTAAACCGTAATGGCAATTGAACAAGTCAGAAATTGAATTTTTCACAGTGCAAATCAAAGACTGTGCCCAGTGGCCTACTGGGTGCCTGCATGTGTTTTTGTCTTCAGTGTGTGTCCTATGTAGAAACCATGGATATAATATCTCACTGTTTTGAGAAGTTGTGAAAAAACCTTTCACACATCACATTGTGTAATCTGAGATTATTTCCTTAACATCTTTATTTTCTTTCCCAATGTAACATAGCTAGCCAACGCTGACAAGCAGTATATTTTATGTGATCCCGGGGGCGCGCCGGGGGGGGGGGGGGGGGGGGGGGGGGGGGGGGCGGGGGGGGGGCGGGGGGGCGGGGCGGGGGGGGCGGGGGGCGGGGCGGGCGGG
>JAVQIZ010088981.1:0-15172 GCA_036023535.2 Galaxias brevipinnis
CCCTCTTAACAGGTGTGTTCATCAGAAGCATCTACCTCTACAGGCAAGTGAAGTCTTCGCCAAATACTCGCACACAGCTCATTCCTAAACCTCTCATGCAATTTTGAAATAAGTTATATAAACCAGATCATCAAAGGTCGCCCTTCCCTTTTGTCTGTCCCAGGAACATCGGACAGTTACTCCAACATGGCGGTGGGCTATGAGCAATGGGACCCAGTGTCCGTTCACCAAGGCCTTTTGGCAGGACACGACTCTACTGGGCCGTTTGGCCACTATTCCATCCCCTCAGGTGCTATGGACTTTCGTCAGGCAGCCACCTACAGCCCTCCCATGACAATGAACAGATACAACATACATCACCAAATCCAGGGATACCCTAACACCTTGATGTCTTATGTAAGAAACACGTTTGAAACTTAGACTTATACAGTAGATATATAGAATATATGATATTGTTTCAATAACTATTCATTTATAAAATAAATTACAGGCTTGACCTTTGTTTTATTCTCTCACCAGCAAGAGAGCCCTGCTGAGGCTGGGGGTAGTCTAGCTCCTTCTACCTACCCCTGGTTGCCAGAAAGTGCTGGAGCTCTGGGCACCTCCCACGTAACTCAGAGCCCCCAGTTAGGCTATGAGAGAATTATAGACACCACAAAGCTGGAGGAGGCTAGAATATTCCTCAGAGGGATGGACTACAACATTACCACTTCTCAAGATGAGGATGGAGACACGTAAGTGTTTATGCGTGTGTGTGTGTGTGTGTGTGTGTGTGTGTGTGTGTGTGTGTGTGTTTGTGTTTATGCTTTCCGAGTTCCAAAAGATTGTGAGACACTTGTGAGACACAAAAATGAGGAGTCGTGTCATGTGCATATAGAAATGACAAGTAATAAACAAAACAAACAAAATCTAATGGAAAGAGAGAAAGGAGCAAATTATTAGTGACTCTGACTATTTTCAGCTGTACAGCTGAAACACAATTCATCATCTTCTTTTGCTTTGTCAGAATCCTGCATATATATACTGCCAAGGGACTTAGGGAGTATGCCTATGCCGCTGCAGAGAAGCTGCGGGAATTAGGACACTTGGATGCTAAAGAGCACAAGGGCAAGGTACAAAACGATACAGAACAACACACTTGTATGCTTTTTTCCATTATAGACAAATCTGGATTTGTGAAAGTCTTACTAGTGTTTACTCCATAAGATTACCTTAAGAATGTCTCCTGAAGCTATTAAAATGTTCCCATATCTCAGACAGCATTTCTAGTGGCTGTGGCAGCCAACCAGCCAGAAATAGTCCAGGACCTGTTGTCTTTGGGAGCCGACATCAATGCCTGTGATATCAAAGGTCAAACCGCACTTCACCTTGCAGCCACCTATGGCTTTCCCCACGTACTGAAGGTAAGACAGCCCAGCTCTGTGTCATTCAGTTGTGCTGGTTTTCCCTTAGTCCCACCGTTCTCGGCACCACAATTTAGAAAGTTGTATTTAGGTAGTAAAGAAAATAATCTCAAGCAAAAATATAATACATTTGTACATTGTAATTGTTGTCAATTATAGTTACTTCTCACCAATGGACATGGTGTAGACCTAGAAGCCCGCAATTTTGAAGGTAAAATCCTGTATACATTTTTTCAGAACATCCTATGCTAACATTTGAACATTTATCCCAACTTTATTTGCTTTGTAGCTGAAACGAGCAAGGATTGCCAAATGGGCAGAGACTATATTTTTCTTCCTTCTTCACTGTCTTAGGTTTGACTCCCCTGCACTGTGCAACCATCTCCCATAGTAGCACACAGAAGGCACTCTGTTCCTCAGGGGTGGGGGATGTAAGCCTCCAGACCAAGGCTCAAGATAAGCTGTCCTGTCTGCAGATGCTGCTGTCTGGTGGAGCCTCACTACTCAGCCAGGTAGAGAACTACTCTGCACTTGCCCGGCAATATGACAGACAGAGTCAAGACACAGTCCTTTGGCTTGCCTGTTTTTGAGGTTTTATTTCCATCTTTCATTTTGAAGTTTTCGTATGAGAGCTATTGGTCTTGGTCCCAGCTAGGGAATTAAGGTTTCATAATGTTAATTTATTCCTTTGTTATTCACTGTTTCTAGGAAATCAAAAGTAACAAAACCGTGCTGCACCTTTCTGTCAAGGAAGGGAACATTGACCTAGTGCGCTACCTTCTGAGAATCGATCTG
The DNA here is from genome assembly GCA_036023535.2 of Galaxias brevipinnis. Taxonomy (NCBI): domain Eukaryota; kingdom Metazoa; phylum Chordata; class Actinopteri; order Galaxiiformes; family Galaxiidae; genus Galaxias; species Galaxias brevipinnis. The sequence continues at coordinate 2,199 of JAVQIZ010088981.1, forward strand.
ACTAACATGAAGGAATTTGTCAACATGAAGGTGACTAATTATCCAGTCCTTTTGTGGCTAAAATTCACTGGGTGATTTAATAAACCCCTTTAATGTTTTTCATCCTATTCCATCAGGCTCATGGTCACACTGCTTTGCACATGGCGGCTGGTCTCCATGGGAACCCTCACCAGGAAGAGATTTTGCGCCTTCTGCTCAGCAGGGGGGCAGACCCGAGTATTCGCAACCTGGAGAACGACCAGCCGGCACACCTGCTGCAGAGTGGCCCTCGTGGGGAGCAGGTGAGCTGTCAACCATTCTGTCAGCCATTCATATCTGTTTACTTAGTGACCAGTGATACTCGGTCTTTATCAATTTGTTCAGTTACGTTGTTCTTGTACTTGTTTCTCAATTGCAACAATCGTCAAATGTCTTTCCCTTCTGCAGCTTAAGCTTATTCTGAAGAAACGGAGTGCTTCCACTCGACGACGTGTAGTTTCCGTTCAGGGAAAAGAGTGATTAGGAATACTTATCTCCCTGTGTATCCCTTCTCTTCTAGCAGGAAATAAACAGGCCTGGCATGTCCTATTTTATTCTACTAGATGAAGGAATTTAAACTGTATCTTCTTGTGAGGATTTTGGAAGTATTGTGGTTGTTAATACATTAAGTGATTTTTACTTTACAGTTTCTCTGAACCGTCTGATTCAGGTTGGAATTAACCAACTATATCAAATGCATAATAGAACCAAGTGAATTTTTTTTTTCCTTGAGTAGTTAAAAAACATTGCATTCAATTGAATGCCAATTGTATTAATTGAAGAGTGTCTAATGTATCTAGTACTTTCCTAGAATTGTGGTAACCTTACCTTCTAGTAATAATACAACACTGAGTGAAGACAGACCTAAAGTGGAATTTCTATTCAAAAGGTCAACCTCTCAATTCAAACTTGATTTCTATGAAATCGTTATTCTCAGAGGCAGTCTAAAAGCCCCACGAATTCTCTTGACAAAGCCCCCTATTCATCACTACAGATCATATTGGTTTTTTTGAAAGGTGGTCATGATTTCAGTAAGCATGTGTTCTTATACTAAGCATTCATGTTTATATGTTGTTAGTCAGTAATGCTATTCCTATCTTTGCAGCATGGCAAATTAACACTTTTTCTTTTTCTTTTCAATTAACTCTTATTGTTTAATGCTTTTTACAATGTAAAGCAGATCTGCATGAATGCCATGTGTGAATTATTAAATATAAAGTATTTATAATTTTTTTTGTACCGATAAACAGTATAGTCTATGACAAATGATCTGATTAGGCATGGTGATGATGCCATGAGTCATAAAGTTAAATACCAACGTCAAGCATTGTATGTTCAATCAGATTTTTTGGCCAGGCCATGTGTATTTCTTATATTTGAAAGTAACTATGATTGTTGGTGAGAATGATTGGTCCTGGAGTGCAAATATAATTGTATTATTAATATAATCATTTGTAAGACACTTATATTTCAAATGTATGTTCTCAGGAGTTTCCTATTATGGTTGATGCTGTGCAGGTGGAATATGACTCAAGCTGACATCACTATAATAGTAGTACTGGAGGGAATTTTGAGTGCATGTTACTTTTATTCAAATGTGTAATTTTGTCCTCCTAAGTCACTGTTAAAAATAGACGTAGACGTAGAAGAAAATCTTTAATGATACGTAATATTTGATACTGTATATTTAATTAAATAGACCCATCTCACAGTGACTGTCTTTCCGATATCCATCTGAAGCGTCAACTGAAGCATTAAATCTGCTAAAGCAATGTCCTCTGATATGGTTTATTTCACTTTATTACACACCCAACTGTATCAACATAGTAAAGTAGACACCAGGAATTGATATCATTAACATACAGGAAGTAAACTATTTAAAAAAATCTATGAAAAGGGTTTAAAATAGAGAACATGATGTGTTGACATATTATATTTATTTCAGTAGAGGCATTCAAATTGGTACATTGGCAATTGACAGTTTATTGACAAATCCAAGTAGCATCAATGATAGACTACAAAAGAATGTTTATTGTATAGCAATCTTGAACCATCGAATAACAATGCTGTCATTATTTTACTGGCGTAGATGAAGATTTTTTGAAATGTAAATGTAAAAAACCCATTTATGACATCCAGGCAGAGATCAATTCCATCAGGATTATTTTACTACATGCTTATTCTTTGACAAAGCTCTAAGTACGAGATAAACTAACATTCAGGGACAAATATTCCAAATCAAAGGAGGAAAGGTTTGTTTTTTGATTAATGCATTATTCAGAATATCCTTCTCACATTTCTAACACCTTATTTCATTACAAAGTTGTGAATTGCTTAACTGCATTGAATAGCATACACAAAAGATTTTCACAATGTCATCTTTATCTCTATATCTAAGTCACATCTCAGGGAGAGAGTACACATTATCTGCTTGTTTTTATGAAGACCACCCTGTGTATTTCTGTACTACAAACAGAATGATACAGAACCACAAAACACAAGGGCTATGGCATAGGACAGACTAGACTATCTGTCACTCTATAGTTTCACAGATCCAATGGTTACATAGACATGACAGATTGGTTATCGAAACACAGATCATCCTATGAAAAGATAAAATAGGTTAATTGGGATCACCTGAGGGGTATTTCAGCATTGTACTTACCACCTGGTGTAATATATGCATACAAAAACAAAACAGCCACCAGTGTCGAAAGAATTGTCATCCCTAAATCACACATGGAAGTTACACAATTGAAATCAACAATGTATGAGCTATTGATAAAGTTGTTGCCATGAAGAAGCTGGTATTGAGTAATAATGTTTCTGTGCATAGGTGCAAAAGCTTGACTGTGGCATAGTTCCGATGTTTCCTCCCTCCATTGTCCGCAAGCAGATAGAGTATCTTCTATACTGTTTGAGGAGGTACTGCAAAGAACAATATATGTATAAAAAACTTTAATTATGATCAAAGGAAGCCTGGTCCACCAGTTTAATCAGGATTAAATCAACATTTGCATTTCCTTAACTTACCCTCTGTCTTCGGTATATGGGTTCCACCGACTGAGTTGGAGCTGTGAAGGGAAAAGGGTAAAGGAGTAAAGGAAGTAAATAGTTCTCCCAAATCATTTCACAATTAGTATTGGGGGAAAACAACCCTAGACTGTTAAGAAATGTTAATTGAAAACGTTGGCCACAGTCAAAGTCATTTTAGTCACATATTTAAGAAACAAATTTGAATTGCAGATACTGTAGGTTGGCTTTAGTTAAGGTAGGGTTCTTAAAGTCACAGCATTCTGGACATAATGGTCTTAAGCTTGGGGCTAAATGCAGATATTTCTGGGATCAACCTGCAGCAAGAGCAGTTGGCTGCCTCAACATATCATACAAGCAGCATGCCATTAGTCATGAGTTAAACAGAGCCCACACTACCAACACATCACAGATAAAGACCTCCACATTGGCTATGTTTTTTCTGTATTTTTCCAAGAACCCATGTGACATGATAAGGTGGTTCAAAATGTAGGTCAACTTTAATGTGTTGGCAGTATTTTGGGGTTGTTTTTACTTCAGGGTATAGAAGGAAAGCATTCAGACAAGGACATCCAGGAAGGCACGATGTTTTGAAAGGCATAGTTAAAGTTATAAGACATATCCTTCGTAACAATTGGCTGGAACTCCTGTTTAAATGTAAAATTCATTCCACATGCACAGGCAGATCATCTGCCATGCCTTGTGCAAGTGTCTTACTTGGAGGAGGACTTAGCACATTTTGTAAATTTTTTACCTGTTGGAAAAGGTCAAGATATAAACTGGAATTCTAGCTTAACATTTGAATGACTGAATGATTCATTGTGGGCGAGTGAATGTGAAAAAAACTATGAGGGAAAGAGAATGCATGCCAACTTACTCAAGGCTATTAGTATGCCTGACACAAACATAATAACAGCCAGGATCATCCCCGTGGTCCGCAATGTTTCATAATCTGTGGAGATCAAGCCGTATCAAAACATTAACATGAAAGCATGAAAACATGATAGCAGTGGGCTATCATGACCGGACTGAAAACAGCAAAGGAAAGCAAACTAATTGCATGTATGATCTGTATGGTGTCACCAATACTTGCCATATTCAAAGTTACTTTGATCAGGTAGCATTGCACCTGTGGAAAAAAAATAAAATAAAATGAAAGAAAGTGAAGTTGGTCGAGCATCAATTCAGCACCATGGACAGTGTTGCATTAGTGTGTGGAGACCTGGTCGGCTGGTCACTGGAGACACAGCAACCCTATCCATTGTTTGAAACTAACTGTAGCCACTTGGGTTGTTTCAGTTGAAGACAGTTAAGACGGTCTAAAATCTGGAGAAATACCAGACGGAATCGTGGGTTGTGTACACCCCTTTCCCAGGCAACACGTTGATTTTTACGTCAAGCAAAGCAATCCTGATCAATGTAGGAATTTTAGGTGAGCAGAAAAAGACACGACAGAAAGTAGGAGAACTGGTAGCTTACTAAAACTTTACTATATGATTTCCTTTTACACCAAATTACATTGATGATGATAATCTTGTTCACTAAAATAGCCTTACATAATCATTTTAGTCTATGAAAAGGGTTTAAAATAGAGAATTGTATAATTGTAAGGAATCTTGTTTTATTTCTTTACGCATTTATTAGGGTAAGCCATGGACACACTTAGACTAAACTGGGCGTCGATAATGCGGCTTTTATGTTGCTGAACCCCGACTTTCTCTAACAGCTTAGATGGCACTTTCCTGTGCTCACCATGCACACCTAGACAAGTCTAAATAACATTAGCAAAATTTTATTTGGAATTAGTATTTCTGTAGGATAGAACATAACACATAAAACACCTGTATTTTTTTATAACTAAATATGGTTTTAATCATGCAATTAATTTATTGAACTAATGGCACTGCACCAAACTACAATCAATACATTACCAATTAAACACAAAATGTGGACAACCAAATGTATTTATCAGACCTTGAGATGCTCCTTATTTTTTCACCCATATTTTGCAGTCTTGAAAGGAAAATGAATGAACAAACCTCCTGTAGTTGACATGGTTGCACGGTTTAAGGGATCAGTGTCTTCTCTGGTTTTCCTACAGCAGTACTACTCTGCAGTCTCAGGTTGGGAAAGAAAAGAATTGTCAAGTGCACATGGGCGGTGGAGAGAGCTGGATGGGAGAGAAAACTGCGGCTGTGTCGCTTCAGCTTTTGACTGCACCATTCAACCCAGTGGATGCCCTCTAGTGGCCAAGTAAAGGCACACCAGTGCAATAATTCATTGCAGCAAGGTATTCCCTTGTGCTACTGAGAAAGGAGTGCCAACCAATGCAGATGGCATTCCCTACTGCTTAAGACTACTGTGTGATGTGTTAAGGAGCATGCAGCTGCTAATCTGCCTCGAAGTGTAGACCACTATCACATAGATTAGTCGTCATCTACAGAACATGCAAGTCCAGTACAGTTCTTGTTTTGATTGCAGAACCTCTTAGACATTAGAGTTTGCAGTGTTTTCCCCTCCCTCATGTGGATATCTGCAAAGGCAGCTCTTTTATCTGACAATCTCAAGGGTCCAATTAATCAACATAATCAAGATAGAGACAGCCAATAAACCTTTAGTGTTCTTTTATATTCTAAAAGCAAAATGGTAACAAAAAAGTAGTCATGCAATAAAATGACAAAAATAATATTAATTTACTTTCAGTGAATAGGTGTCTGCTACACTCTCAGCAGAAATGTGGGCGGTATAGAAGCATGACCATTAGAATGTAACTTTTAATTCACTACTATAACAGAGAAATTAGAGCAATGTATCGTAGAAAAACATACCTTAATGCACACCTTTAATGTGTATTTTTCTACCACAAAAAAAACAAAAACAATTTACAACCACAAGTCTTTGTAAAATAACTTCTTCTAACGTATAAGCACTGACACAAATCATGGGGACCACACAAACCAATAAAGGTTGTCTGAAAACATTGTAGATCAACATAGAAAAAGAGAATAAGAGACAAGAGAGCATCAGCAGAATGGCATATAAAAAACAAGTGTGCACTCTTGGGAGATATCTAGTCCTTTGCTGCCGCTCATTGGCAATACTTGTTGTCACTGCAGAGAAAAACAGAGTTGAATGAGGACGCTGCCTAGAAGTTTAGTCCGATGTAATAAAAGTAATATATATAGTTGTACCTACCAGGCATAACCTTATTGATCTATTGATTAGCTGTGGAAAGAGATTAGAATGGCTCTTGAGAACATTCTCAAAATGTTATGAAGTTACAGATAGACAAATATCTAATACACAATAAATGTGGTTGGTAAAATAATAAATAAAAACATTATTTACCCTTTGCAACTCCTTTCTCTGCATCGGGTACCCTGGTCCTGAATGGACGACGACCAAATTAATAATAAAAATAATAATAATAATAATAATAATAATAATAATAATAGTAATAATAATCATCATTTTTACCGAACTTACTTTGGCCTATCACTCCTTGAGCAGGTGCATTTTCGGCCTGTAACAAGAAAAAAATATTTTGGACTGAATTCATGTGAATGTAAATCCCAAGAGAAAACTGATAGATAGAAAGGTTTCAAACAATGATTGTTTAACGGTTAATCTCACAGGAAGCACATGTAATCCAAGCCTAAATGCAAACAATAGCCAAATAACATGTTAGGATTTTCCCACAACTATTCATGTGGTGTAGTTGAGAGTTAGAAAAAAACACTATTTTCTAGTAGAGATTAGCACAAGTGGGGGATAGGTGTCTACATGACTAATTTATGGGTTGGTTTAGGTTACAGGCCACCATTGGCAGTGCAGCAGGAGGAGTGGTGCATCTGAGGAGAGCCTGAAAGGAAAGGGAAGGGACGGTATGTAGGGTAGGGAGTCCGATGAGAAAGGAGGGGTTTGGAGTGATGAGGTTGCATAAGACGTGTTGGCACATTAAGACCCTAAGAGGACCTCGTTCAGGCATGTTTACCAGGGCTGGAGAGTCTCTAAGGGGAAACACTTGTATCTTTCTGAAACACAGTGATTGCCAGCATAAAGAGTGCTTTAGGTGCATGGAAACACTTACTGACGATGAGAAAAATGCCCATGAGAAAGAATACCACTGCAAAGACCAGGCCACCAATTCTCAGAGATTCATAATCTGAAAAGTTAGAAAGATTTCAGGTATCAAAATATGCACAGATGGTTTATGTAGACAAGGCTATTCTTCAACACAGAAGTACATTTTTGTCAATACTTTACACATTATAAAGAAAGTATTCAGCCAATACAAGATTTGTAAAGTGTATGCATCTGCTGCTACTGTATAACTGAAATATCATTTGCTGCCTATGAAGATAATATACTGTAGTATAACTAGTAGGGGAACTGCATGAGATTGGCCTTAGGGTGACCATTTTCCATAGCTTCTAAAAATGGAGGGAATGCGAACCCATCTTGACCTCACAGATGTTTCCTGTGGAAGTTCACACATTTAAAACCCCAAGTTGATCAAATGTACACTCACCATAATGGAAGGCGCTGTCATCGTCTGCATAAAGAGAGTGGGAAGAGGGGAAATGTTTAAGAAACAGGTAAATATAGTGACACTGTTATGGAATCCGGTGTGAATTACAGCTGAGTGTGTCACGAACCGTGCTTGCGAACATGTGACTTAAATCCCCCACTATCAGACGGTTTCATTATACTAAAAACTGCTGGGGTAATATTAAGCAAGAAATGCTAACCTAGTTTTCTACGTGATCTGGGATTATATTTGATTATTCATTAACGTATTCAATAGCGAATAAATTCATCATTATTGTTTGTGAAAATCAGTATTTGTCACAAACTGTGATCCTGTGTTAATTAATTAATTAAAGACACACACTATGTGTAGCCTAATTACCTTTTGTGTCATCCATTGTTGATGCTAGAAAGAAAATCAGATAATTTATTACAATGCATTCAAATTACAGTGGATTTCATATCTGCTTTTATCTCTGCCCTGTTAAACTGCCACAACTAGTCCACGGGTTTAAAATTAAACAGTGAGATAGTAATGTGGTATTAAGGGTATAAATGACTGCACAGTATGGTATGGGCTGGTGTATGCACTGGAACTACAGAAACTTACAATCAAAATAACATTCAATTATTTGCCTTTCATGGATTGGACAATGTGTGTGTGTGTGTGTGTGTGTGTGTGTGTGTGTGTGTGTTTGTGTGTTTGTGTGTGTGTGTGTGTACATAACCACAAGGGAATCAACAGAAGGTCACATATTTCCCACAAAAAAAGAGATACAGCAGGACAGATGTTACACTGAATCACACAAGCATTACATTAGCACTGGGAACTACGATGCACTGAGTTGTTAATTCTGAGGGACATAAGGGTAAAAACTCTGTTCTGCTGTTCAGTCAACGCTTCCTTCCTGCCATGAAGAACCCAAATGATGTACCCCTCCTTTACCGTAGCCTATCCAACAAAGAAAACCTGCTTAACACCCATGCAGGTCAATCCCTGAGCGAGCAGAGCAAATTGTCAGGGTCATGAGAAACAGTGTTGTGAGCAACCCCACATAAACCCCTTTAAAATTAAATAATTTACTACCAGTATGTTGTTTTCCTCAATAACCTACGATTCTACATGATTGATTATACTCAGCACAAAGGATCATACAGATATGTCAAGCACGGAACCACAAAAAAGGAAGACCTGTCATGCATCACTCGTTTTCACATGATGCACAAAGCACAGGAGCATTTTAGATGTTGTTGAAGCGTTTCATTCCTCAAACTTGTATAAACTTACCCGGCATTTCCCTGCCAAACGCTGACCCTGTTAGTATATATAAAAACCAGAGACTAGCTTATTCATTGGTAATTTCTGACCCCATCAGACAGAGCTGAAGAAACTTTCACAGGGTTATTGCCTCAAATTTTGAAAGATTTCAAAAATTCCATACATTTGCAGTGCAATAATAATACAACTGTATGTTAACCCTGAGCAGAAAATTACCATTTCTTAATATATTCAAAGTTAAAACGAAATCACGATAGAATTTCTTTGTGAAATCCCGAAACAGCCACAGAAAGAAACTCACCTAATGCAGGAGCCAAATAGGAGCAGAAAGCCACCAACACTGGCAGTTCCATTCTACCTGTAAACAAGAGACAATCAGCAACGTGGACTTCCCTTGAAAGCAAGTGGTCGACTACTGTATCAGTTCAGATTGTCTCTTAAAATCCATGAAATACAACAATCTTTTTTATGATTGTTACATGTTAAGCATGTAACACCTTTTGAGAAAGGAGAGCCTTGTGTGGTTTACACAGGTTGCTTGGTTTTGTAATTCCCAGGCTCCTTCCTGACATATATTCCAGTAATCCATTCAGTGCACATAGCTAGAGTTGTTGATAAACAATTTTCACCTTTATCAAAGTCTGTACAAGCCAGACTTGAACCGGTCCGCCCAGGATTTCTAAGTTATATAATGAGCTCCTGACTCTGGTAAGAGAAGAGGGGGCTATTTCAGGCTCAGCACCTTAAAAAACTGTTGCTAGTACTAGTGTGTTAGATGGCCCCGCCAGTGTAGAGTTGCAGTTGATATTTGGTCAGCATGTTGCAGGCAAAAGTCATTGGCCTTTCTCTGCCTCAATATGTTGTAGTCATTGCTCATGTTTGTGTGTAACACATACCAATGGAGTCGGTTTGTGGTACTATTTTCCTCACACATAGCATTCTTTAGTCCACCAAGATTCCTATATGTTTACTGGTGGAAGGGCCATAACAAAACTCACATGCCTGGGATACATTGTAATTGTTGCTAACCAAGGACAAGAATTGCTTTCACTGTCTGCACACAGATTAGTTGAGTTTGTTCAGCCTTGTCAAGATCAGTTTAGTTTATACATGTTGCAGCAAATGCAAAACAATTTAAATTAAGCATTTCATTCACAAAGCTTCCATTTTCCAGATATACAATATATATTTTTTTCTAATCTAATTATTGCACTGCAGAGATCAAGGCCAATTTCCCATAACAGGTTCCCGAACTTGCCCAAACCAGAGCAAGTCTTCTCTCAGTTGAATTCTTGACTAGGGTGCAAGTGTAAAAGAATGGTGAGATTTAAACTCTCCAACCTTGACAAAACGGATTAACAACACAGAACAAAGGCCTGCCAAAGCAAATACGACATGAATTATTAAAAACAAAGCCACAACTAACAAAATGATTAATAATGATCCAAAAGAATGTTATTTGCTTGACCATTCGAAGACAATAATAATAATAATAATAATAATAATAATAATAATAATAAACATCTGAAAATCCTCCCATTACTTAGAATGGAGTAAACCAGGACTGGTAAAAAAACTAACAAAAAAACCCATTCCATTTATGGAATAATATGTGCTCATAGATGCATTCGGAAAATCTTGATACTCTAATGATCGGAAGGAAAGCCATTTTCATTGACATTTAGTTGGCAATTATCAATAGCATTCGCATGACCGGAATTAAATGAAAAGTAAACATACAACGAAATGTAACAGTTACCATTAACGTGTTTAATATTGAGACAGGCTTGATGATTGATAAGTAAGGACAACTTACTGGTTTGATGACGCAAATAACGGATAATTCAACCGCTCTAATTATACTTAATCCCCTTCAAAAAGTGCGCTAAATTAGGCTACTGATGTTTTGCAACTGAATTAGTTTTCCTGTCTATGCTCCCTGCAAAGTTAGTGAAGTAGAAATAACTCCTGTAGAGGGTTAGTGACTCAACTATTTATCTAATTTGTCTGCAGTGTATAAAAAGTCCTAATTTAAGCGCAAACACTGAAGTCAATTGAACATAGTTTCTCAAGCTCTATTTCTGCTGTGAAATACTTAATGTTTGGTCTGGAAATCTGTCTCATGCGGTAGGAGTAGGATTGTGGAGAGGACAGTGGGGGTGGAGTTTGGTGGTTCACTCTAAAACCAAAACGCCTGTGATCGCTCTACCCACGCTGCTCCATGGTAGACTGTGGAGCCAGTGATTTGGCGTAGCAAAAATTACTTGACATTTAGACCATGATTACACAATATATTGTACTGATGTTCATAAAGCACTTCAAGATTGTTCGGCGTTATTAATATAGCACTCCATGTATAATTTACTCAAACCCAAAACAAACGCCACCGTAAATGAGTCTTTTAGACTGGTGAACGCGAGGGGGAGGCTGCAGACCTCAAGCACAGATAGAGGTCCCAGAGGCAGATACAGGCCCCAGGCAGTTTGAGGACAGTTACTTGGCTAGTGGTATACTTATCATCCAGTTGGTGGCGGTAACTGCAAGGCATATAAGAACAATTCAAAATGTTGTCACCGGGACAACATCACATTGTTCAAGTAAACTGCAACAAGCATGAATTCAGTCAGTATAACCAAACTTCTTGCTGTCTGACTTAAAGGCTATATGGGTGACTCATAAAATCTGCCAAAGCCAATCTGGCTCGATTGCCTGGGCAACTCTGCCTGGGCGTTTGTGGTTGAGGATTGGGAAAGCCAATAGGCTATTTGACCTGCGCATATAAACATAGCCTAATGGCAAAAAATAACCACTCATAATAATGCAACACAGTTAAACTAGGTCGACTGCAATATTTTATAACTATCACAGGCTTTTACGAACGACCACGGAGGACAACGTAACTATGTTCAAAAAGCAGCAATTTTGCACGGTAATCGCCAAAAACGCGCAGCTATGGATGTGGTGGGTGTTAGAAATGTGTTAAAGTAATTCCGAACATTTAAATACAAGCCTTGGTTACGTTAGCCATATACGGTTCTTGATTCATGTATATATTAACCAACCACGCTGTTAGGTCATCATTATTTGTATTATTATGTTAGATTACAAGGGGAGCCTTCTATGGAATGAGATTTGTGCCAAAAGTCTACAAAAGTAAAAGCAAAATCCACAAACAAAAAATAAGTTATGCGCATAACTAAAATCCAAAAGCAAAAAAAGAAAATCCAAAAGAAAAACTAAAATCCAAGAAAAAAATAAGAAAACCATAAGAAAAACTAAAATCTAAAATAAAAAAAATGTATAAACAAAAAGCTAAACTAAATATTTTTAAGCTAAATCTTTCAAATCTATATTTGTTTCTTATGGTTTTCATTTTAGCCATTTTAATCCGCTGTTTTCTTATGTTGTTTTTTTTTGGTGGATCAGTGGTCTTGCTTTTGGATTTTTATTTTTTTTGGCCACAAAAATCACGTGAGGGTGGGGTTTAGGAGCAGGAGTAGGAACAACGGGAAAAAGACAGGTATGGAATGGCGTGATGATGAATGAATATCTATTTCTGTAGTTGCCGTTGGAACTAGCCTTTTAGCCTACTTTGGAGGAATAGCTTGCCTAATTCATTAATTTAATAAGTAGCTAGAGTTAACGTCAGTTACTCACACCTGAAATTAATTTGGAAAAGATGGAAAGATTATTCAACTATTTGGGGGAATAACCTACAATAAAATATTGAAAAATCCTCTTGAAGTGTGCTTCACAAATCATCCACTGTGCCTAAAACAATTGACATACATTAGTGCTGACATCTTAGTGTTAGCCAACGTTATTCCTACTTTATTATTGCCATTAGTAGCTGGATGTGACCATCAGAAGCTTTATTTTAATAATACAATGTGACTAATGTTTTCTCTCTTCAGATGCACTTTTGAAATGTTTTCCTCCCACCCCTGCATATCCTGGTCCACCTGCACCTCAGCACAGCCCAGCAGTGATGCAGCATAAGGTTCTCCTGTCCCCTACACCTCAGCATAGCCCAGGCATGCAAAACATGACAAACAGGGTATTCTTTAGCTCCCTGCCTGAGAAGAAGCTGACACAAATGTACCTCGATATGTGG
>JAVQIZ010089002.1:0-40964 GCA_036023535.2 Galaxias brevipinnis
AGCATTACAAAAATGCCGGGGTTTTGGTCACGTTCCAGTTGAGTATACTAAAAATATGATTTAATCTTTGTGAAAAAGTAGTATTCTAGATTTCGTTTTAAGTAGTCAGTATATATATATAGTATGTACTCAATGAGTATGTAGTAGATAGTATGTTATTTTTGATTATTGAAAATGTTCCCGGATGACATACTCAAATTGGGTAAATGTTGAGTACCCGAGAGAGGTTACTAGACGATGCTTCACGCCCCAAAATGCAATTTGGCAACTTCCTCCTGGCTTTGACAGAATTACAAAAATGCCGGTTTTGGTCACATGTTCCAGTTGAGTAAACTTACAATATGATTTAATCTTTGTGAAAAATTAGTATTCTAGATTTCGTTACATGTTCCAGTTGAGTAAACTTACAATATGATTTAATCTTTGTGAAAAAGTAGTATTCTAGATTTCGTTTTAAGTAGTCAGTATATAGTATGTACTCAATGAGTATGTAGTAGATAGTATTTAAGTAGGCGATTCCGAACACAGCTCAAGTATGGGCATCTCTTCCTGATGTCCGCATTTCCTTGCGCCATAAAGCAATTCGTCAGTTTCGCAGGAGATTGTACCTGGTGGTGGACACAATGAGTGTTAAATATTGAGCCTTTAGAGAGGACTGATCTGACCCGCGATTTTTTTCATTCTCCCCTTTACATTGTAATGTGCTATCAGAAAAAAAAATATTTATAATACATTAATATCAAGAAGTTGCCAATAGTCGAGACAGAACAAGGAGAGTTTTTTGTTTTTTTGTTGTGTGTGCGTTGTTTGTCCTGACATTTATTACACATAGTGTAACTACAACTGCAGAACTGCATTTAAGGAATTTGTACTTTTCCAAGCTGTGCTGATATGAAGAGAACCAGAAATATTGGACAATAAATCTGTTCTTGAATCAGCAGGAAAATATGACACATTTTAAAATAGTCCGTTGTCATCTATAGAGAGCAGAAGTAGAGCAATCAAACCAGCCTGCTTTAACAACCAACTAGCCAGGCAATACACCAACTAGTGAGGCGGCCAGTCAGTCAGTCAATGACTCAGTCATCCAGTCAGCTCTGTTGGGCTGAAGTCACAGTCTGAGTCATGAGTTGCCAATTCTACTGGTAAGGGACCACTTGCATTGCTATCTACATCCAAGAATGTGCTAGTTGTAGGCATAGCCTTCTTTTCTCGGGTGTTCAAAATGCCTTGTGGTTTGGTTTAACAAACTCCATTTCCATTTAACTCTTCTTTTATTGCCATTCCCTGGACAACTTGAGTTAGATTTTATTGAATCAATAGATTGTTTAGAAGACCTTTCAGCTATGAAACAACAAATGTCTCATTGGATTAGCCTAGCCATTGATAGTCCCCTGATTATCCTGGTTAAAAGGCACCTCTCTCTTCTGATGAGGGACGAAACACATTTTTTGCTTTAAAATATAAAATTTTTAAAGTTGACAGTGAAATATAGAACATTGGTGTTATAGGTTGTCTGTTCTGTTTTTGACCCAGAGTTTGCAGACGTAGGCTATGGTTGTTGAATAGTTTAAAACAATGGCTTGGCGTCCTGCTTCTGCTTGTCTGGCGCTTCCTTCAGTGTGTCTATGCTGATATCCAGGTACATGACATAGACTATGGCCATGGCAGATGTGCACAGGTGCCAACTAACAAGAATCATGTGGAGCAGTGTTATAAATTGTGCATTTTCACCAGACTTTTAGACCCAAGCTGAATTTGCAGTGGAAAATGTAGACTTATGACTTGCTTCCTGCAATTGTGGGGCTGGGGACCGATGTTTTTAGCAAGTAACACGGAATGAAACAATAAAAGAGGAGGTATAGTGAACAACCTGTAAAGTGCAATTCAATTTTCTCACAAGTTCTCAGCCTCTTAGTCTCACATGTAAAATCTGATTATTGCTTTCATGACACCTGTGTGGACTTCCCAGAATAATACCTCAATTGTCGAACACCAAGTGTAATTGTATTGCATTCGTATTTGGCAGATGGTCGGCCAGGAGCGCAAACAGTCTGAGAGTAATGTGAAATGAACCATTAAATACATTACCAAACACCACACCTCACACACACACACACTCTCTCTTTCCATCTTTCTCTCACACACTCACATGCATCCACCACCACCCACACACACATCCACCACCACCCAAAGAAGAAGAATCCTACCGGGGCATTTTTCAGAGTGCTCGTGAGGGAAGCGATGTGTCTTGCAGTGATGAGGGTTGATGATGAATGAGCCTCAGCAGACCCAGAGCCAGGGAGCAGCTGTACATAAAGTCGTTTGGATCCCCACCCCATCCACTTTCACCAGACGGTCTCGACAGCTCCCCTCCTTCAGGAGGGCTTCTACTTTATCACAGCGAATTCATCATCCAGCCCCTCAGGCAGCCATCACGTCTCCTCTAATCTAGTTTTGGCTGCAACCAAACTGTAGTAAATTATTCTTGAGGAATAACGAGACGGATGTGTATAATGATGAGGCAAATGGCTAAGCAGTAGTCCGAGCTAAGCAGCCCTGTGTTCACTAGGCTATATAGGCATATTATGATGGTTTGATCATTGTGTTACTCATCCAGTTGCTCAGAGTTGTCATTCTGAACTCTATAGCCTTTTCAACTTTCTTCATTCCATTACCATCCTACCCATCGCCATAATGGAACAATTGATGGTAACAAGAAATGACAAAACTTTATATGGCTAAAGGTCAATGTAAAGGGGTTGTATGGCTGCAAGGCATTCTGGACACTTGTTTTTGTATGCCGTACTGTGTCCTTTCTACATTGTACAACTGTACATAACTTGATAGTACCGCCGTTCTACCATCAATAGCATACCATAAATGGGGTTATTCTGATTCCAAACAGTCCACTTAAATCCAATGAATAAACGGGAGCCAATTTTTTCCCTGAGAGGCAAAATCTGAAAATGTATACAACTTAATATCACGGGTCAGGTTTCGAAGCCAAGCAGCGCCATAGAACCCATAGACTCACCCTTTGAAACAAAACAATCCACATCCTGTTCCAGGCAGCCTGGGAGGAGCTGCTGGCTGCTATTCTGTTTGGACAGGCATCTGTGAGGACACACACACAAGCATACGAGAAGCCTGGTCAGGGGGAAGTTCGGCTAGAGGCTACTCACTCACACACACACGCACGCACACACACACACTACAAACGAGTGTGCACATTCAACACACGCTTAAACCACACATACAGACTGGTATGTTTATGCAAGCTCACGTACACTCTTATAACCACACACACACACACACACACACACCATGCTTGGCAGTTCATCAAAGATAAAATACTGTCTTGCTTTTAGTTGCGCTGGCAGGACCAGGATAATGTAAACCCCCTGCAACATAATGGAGGGAAAATGCAGATGATTTTTTTTGAGAGGTGACAGCCATTGTGTTTTTGTCCCTTGGTTGAATGGGGAATACCAAACCTGTCATCAAATCATTCACTGTTTTCCTGTCAAGTGACCTCACCACAACATGGTGTAAGAAAACAAAAAAGGCGTTGTTGAGGAAGAGTTGAATGCTTGGGGGAAAATAAACAATGGTGTGAATAACATTTAGCAAGTTCTCAAAAGATAGTTTTCATTAAGGCAGGAATGTGTCACTCCACCTGACTGTACCACGGAAAGCTATGCTATCCAACTCCTTGTCTCTATGGATGTAAGGAGGATACTTCAGATTTGGGATTTGAATAGTTGAATGCCATTTAAGTATATCTATTCAATCTGTGTATTTTCTAAGGTTCACAGTAGTTGTCAAGGTTAATGCAAACTTGGATTATATCATTTGGAAAGAATTGTGTTAATAGAAAATTAGAACTGAACTAATCTGTGGTCTGGCTAACTGTTTTGAAATGCACAGTCAAAGATTAATCATCCTGTAAGTGTATACTATTTTAAAATGTGATTTTCAATCCTATTATGTCTATGATGCTATGTGACCTACAAAGATATTTTCTGATTCATGACACAAGGAAAAACTTGTTCTTAGCTTAATTACAAATGATATACAATCCATAAAATTTCAGCAGGGTCAAGTCCAGGTTAAGTGGAATTAACTAGTTCTGTAACGATAGATGGTAAAATGCTTTAACTATTATCATGGACATGGTAATAACTGCAGAGGTGGAAGAGTAAAGTCATTAGAATTGATGTAGAAAAACTGTGACCTTTACAAGTGCTGTTTGTAACTAGAAAAGCTCCCTCCCTCCCTGCTGGTCGACTAATGAGTGCACGTCTTGGATGTTTCCTAAGGGCTTACTGGCCAACGGGCCAATCGCTATGCAACACACACACACACATATACACACATGCATGCATGCACACACACACACACATAGAATGGACGGGTGAGAGGACACACGGAGTCGCCCTTAAGGCGAGGTGGTTCTGCCGTGTCACATTATGATTATAGACTTTTACAAAGCTACACACCGCACGACAGCACATAGACACACCATCTAATCAAAGACAAGACGGTGACAAATTCAACCCAAAATAACTGGTTTCACTTTTATTAGCTGAACCTGATTAAACCAGAAGTTTGAAGTAAACAAACAACCACAAAAACGTTTGCCACCCTCAACCAAATAAGTTTTGTCCATCGCGACTTCTTTGTGTTAGATACATTACTCTTGCTGTTCATGAGAGGGTTGCTAAGTCAGCTGACAAAACTACTAAGATAAAATGTTCAGATTTTTCAGAGGTCATAATTTTGATTGCTCTGTTTCTGGTGAATGCACTGGAGCGATAGGAATAAAAATGATAATGTTGGATTTTGGCAATATGTTCGCCGAAACGGTAGTTGCAGTATATTGTTTGTGCAAGACAACTTTGAGGGGTGACATGATCACTGATTGATTGGCAGGGCTGAGCATTGCTTTTCTTGGTATTTCTTTTCACAAGATTGAAATTGATTATGAATCCCCCACAGCTTTTTGACTCTAAATATATATATTTTTTAAAACAGTAGATACATAATTTTAATAAAATCCTCCCTTCATTCATGCATACCCACTCTGTGGTACTGGGATGTATAGCTGACCTCCAGCCTGGCTAGCTCTGGAAAGTAGTCTATTTTCTAAGCAGCCAACAAGAAGGCTCCTGAAGGTTCAGGAATGCAGTAACCTCTATGTGCCTATGGGAGAAATGGGCCAAAGTTCAGGGGCGGATGGACGATGGTTAAGGCTGAGGTTGATCTCATAGGATTTCGACTGTAACAGTCAGGGCTTCACTGTGGGTTTAAGGGGGACTAACCAGGAGGAAGGCTAACTACATTTCCTATAGGTAATCAACAGGTTGTTTCATAGGACATCTCTTAAAAGTCACTGTCATCTCTGAAGGTACCACAATAGGAGAATCATATCATTTTTTTATTAAGGACATTTTAAAATATTCTCTAATGTATATCCCTGCCATTTAGGAATGTCCATTTTGTGTCTGTGGTTATGATGGTGTAGCCACATACTATGTAACAGTTTTGTTTAACATTGGTCCATAAGCTGCTCCATATGTGGTGCTAATGCTATCATAATTATTTCTTCTCAAAAGCTAATTTTGGTTTAATAAGGTCTTACATTGATCCATGTTTTGCCATCTATACATGTGTTATTCTGACATCCTCACAGGAGAAGGGACAGTGAGGAAGGTGTGTGTGTGTGGGGTGGGGGGGTGTTATCCTTTAGATTCAGAAGGATAAGAGCCAAGTTGTTTGGTCTGGTTTAGGAAACGACAGAGTACTTCGCCAGCTGGGCTGAATAATTTTTTTTTCTCGGCCGCATTTCCGTGTGGCACAGAAGGAAGCAAGCAGGATGGAGGTTAG
The DNA here is from genome assembly GCA_036023535.2 of Galaxias brevipinnis. Taxonomy (NCBI): domain Eukaryota; kingdom Metazoa; phylum Chordata; class Actinopteri; order Galaxiiformes; family Galaxiidae; genus Galaxias; species Galaxias brevipinnis. The sequence continues at coordinate 5,890 of JAVQIZ010089002.1, forward strand.
GGCTGGGGAGGGTGGGGATTGGGGATGATTCTGATAACAAATTACTCCATGTCCCGATTTTGCCTCTTTTTCTGTTGTCTTTCCTCAATTTCTCTTTGATCTCATCCTCCTATATTTCAATGTTCCCTATGTATGTCTCCTGACTTTTGTAGATATATTTATTTTCCCCCGGCAACCCTTTCTCTTTGTCTCTTCGTCTCTGTGTCTAGGAGACAGCCCATGCAGTCATTCCCCCCGCAGCACAGCACAAATCCTCCCGGTAGACCCAATGTAAAATTGGGGTTGATAGAGCTGTCAAAACGTTTGCAGCCAAAAGTTATTTATTCCTGTTCGGAAATAGAACAGCCCAAAGTTCTAGAATCGTATCTCTCTTTGCCCTGTTTTTCCCATCCACCGATTTCAATATAGTATCTGAATGTCAAAGAGATCAAGAAGAACAAGACGTCCTCTTTTATTTCATATAAATAATGACAGCTGAAGCCTTCTGAAATGAATCCCAAGGCTCAGACCTCATCCTCTATTGCTTCAGTGTCGGCCGTTGTTGCACTTGGCTCTCTGCGTGTTTGTCTTTCTCCCTGCTATCTTTTAACCAGTTTCCTCCCACTGACTCAGCAGCAGCACTTGTGTTAAAAAGTCTTGTCTGTCTGTTTGTACAACTACAGAGATGGCCGCCATTCGGAAGAAGTTGGTGATTGTGGGGGATGGAGCCTGCGGGAAAACCTGTCTTCTCATCGTCTTCAGTAAAGACCAGTTCCCAGAGGTCTACGTACCTACGGTGTTCGAGAACTACATCGCTGACATCGAGGTTGACGGAAAACAGGTTTGTGCACCCTTTAGGGTAAATTAAATGATGGTGTGTGCGCGTGACTGTATCTCTGCATGAAGCAGATATAGCCCTGGGCTGCAGATTTACTGTAAGTATGACCTCAAAACCGCTCTAGCTTTTTGTGCCATCAAAACCAATTCAATGAATGACCTATACACTAATCTGGAGGAACAGAGAAATAAAAAAACAACCAACTGGCCACCCCTTCTTTTAACAGCCGCTGGTATAACTTATCCATATATTTTGTGAGCGTTCTTGAGAGAGTGCCGTTCGTAGTATAGCCACCTGCATGTGTTTGATCTCACCAACTCGGACTGTGTGTTTGTCTTTCCTCACATTCCTGCCCTTCTCTTCATGACCTTAAAAAAGGACAGTCTTACAGTGAGGCCTTTGTTTAGGTGTGTGTGTGTTTGTGCGCGTGTGAGAGGGAGTCGTCTGTCACGTCTGAGTCAAAGCAGGGAATCTTCAGGCGACAGGCCCAACGTCTGGCTTAGCACACATGCTTTGTTCTTCTCCCGTAGCACTGACAGGATCTCTGCAGGGCTAAAAAACAGGAAATGACTCCTAACTCCCTGGCTTCCTGCAGGGGATGGGAACAACCGTATGGACTGGCAACGGCTCAACAGTCCTCCCCTATGTAGCGCTCCTCCTGGCCCATAAACGCCTCTCATTTCCTGTTTGGGGTTAACTGTTGTCTTCTGTACAGGAAATGCAATACTTAAGGATCTATGTCTGGTTGTTGGCTATGATGATGATGATAGCAGGGATGGTAGTTGAGTTCTTGTGGGGCCTTGTTGCGGCCACTAAGTGTCCCGCCATCTTAAACCCATCTAGATTTTATCAGAATTCTCAACAATACAAGCTATTTATTTATGTATTTATGTATTATTTATTTATTTATTTATTTATTTATTTATTTAATTAATTATACACTTGTTTTCCTCCGGGTAAGAATGCATTTTTTTCTCTCCCAACCTTAAGTTGGTTGGACCTGTTCTAAAAATGGACTTAGCTTTTTTTCTGCTCTTTTGTGCCCTTTCTTCCTCCCCAAAGACAGTCTTTATGGTGAGTCCAAAGGGGATAGAGCTGCTCTGCATGTTTGTACCCGCAGGATCCAGAGCCAACTCCCAACATACTCAGCCATTTCCCTATGGGGCCTTTCTATATTGAGGAACACTTTTATAATAGAAGTTTATTTTTAAGATTAACTGACACAAAAAATATGGTGTTTTACAATACTGTCCTGACTATAAAAGCATTCGACAAAGCATTATAAACGTATGCATTTAGAAAAAGAATCGGTAAAATGAATCTCCTTCATTCTTTTTTAAAGGAAGTATCTCAGGGAAATATATAACTTTAACATCATAGGAATCAATGTGAACGGAAGTAGATTTACCAGGGGGGAAGTGTCAAACCTTTGGTGAGCGAACAGAAGGCCTGTGCTTTTAAGAGCCTTATCACCTGATTTCCCTAATTGAATTAATCAGTGGTGTGATTGGATCAAGCGAGGTTCTGTGCCCATCTCCTGAGACAGGGGATAAAACCAGGCGTGCAACAGAGGAGATGGGGAGTTGGTGTGGACTACACTAATGGCTAAAGGCAGACCTGTGACCATGTCTATGTTTTTTTATACATAAATATGTGTTTTGCAGATTGATTACCTTTGTACAATAGAACATGTTCAATAATAAGTCCAAAAATACAAGGCTATGTGGGCGGGCTCAAACAAAGACTAATTTTTTTTTTATTGTTATTTTGACCCACTTCAGGTCCTCATAAGCTGTAAGGTCTTATTATGACAATATTGTACATGGTTACAAGTTCCATATGGGTTTGCTATCAGAAATACCTTGAGATCGAAATGGTGTTTGGAATGTAAAGTATTCCACTTTGTTCTTGTATAACTAGATTGGTAAGGGATCATGTCTGGGGTAAAGGTAAACTGCTTTAAGTTAGGTGTGTTCCAATGCTTCTTTTCAAGGGAAAGACTGTGTGCTGTTGGAATGTGTAAATGCTGTATATTGCTTCCTTGTTTCAATGTTGGGTGATGGAGGGTGGGGGTGGTTGGTGCATTGTTATCACTGTTATGATCTTTCCTCGTCTCTATGGTAAACCGAGCTGAAACCAGAACCACAGTTTATATTGTAAATCATGTGATTGATAAAATACTGTGTCTATAAGCTTCCACTGTACAGTGTTTAAGTAGGTTGTTCATTTCATCATAACCTGATGAAGTACAAATATACCTCTTTATTTGTAGAAGGTTAATGGAAATGTTTATACTGTAACATAATAAAGTGTAATATTCCCTTTAACAGTTTGGAAATGGGAGACCTTTTCTCTTAATATTCTCTCTCGCTCCTAATATCCCTGACATTTCCTGTTCTCTTCTTCATGTGTCCTGTAGGTGGAGTTGGCATTGTGGGATACAGCTGGGCAGGAGGACTATGACAGGTTGAGACCCCTCTCCTACCCCGATACAGACGTAATTTTAATGTGTTTCTCCATCGACAGCCCTGACAGTTTAGGTAACGTCCAGTTTATTTCTCCACACAATCGCTGTTGAAGCCTTATATTGCACACTTTACAAATGTTTTTGTTATAGCGTCTTTTATATAGCATCGTGCGAGTTCTACATATGAATTTGTTTTTGTTTAATGTTGAGCATGTAATGATGAAAATACCACTGTTCCCTTTGCATAATTCATGTAACTTGGCTACAATCTTGATGTACTTGATCTGAACTCGTATGAAAATAAAGCCACCTTTGCCTCAGGCTCAGGAATGAATCAAGAATAAAAACTGTGACAATGGTGCACCTATCCTTTTTCTTTTTCTTTTCTTCTTTTGCTAGTCTGTATAATTTACTTTCACTTCACACTCCCTCTTTTTTCTCTCTGTCCCTGACAGAAAACATCCCAGAGAAATGGACGCCTGAAGTCAAGCACTTTTGTCCCAACGTTCCCATCATCCTGGTGGGCAACAAGAAGGATCTGAGGAATGACGACCACACACGCAGGGAGCTGGCCAAAATGAAGCAGGTAGCACTGACAACCTGTAGCTCTAAACTTGGTTCAAGTTTGATCCTGTACCTAATGCTTCTCTAAATCACACACAAAAAAACTAGAATACTCATTCCTGTTTGTTTTGCAATCATAATTGCATGTTTTATCTGTATTTTTTTTCGTGCCTTTAGTAGAAAATGAACTTCCATCTTAAAAACCATGAGCATAGATCCCCTATAGTTGCTTAGCAACAACAAAACAGCCAGTATGAGTACAAAGCCCGCAGCCTTTTGGTGTTTTTCAGCGCAGCTATAAAACGCATGTGGTCTTGTACACAACCTCAGTGACCCGCCACATTAAGTGTGATAACGCCAGGGTCTCCTCCTCATCAGCACAAGGCTGATAATGGGTTTACAGACAAAAGGGGAAAGAATGTGTTTGTTATCCTTGGCTGTATCTAACCTTCTCCCGAGTCTGGCACTTCTAGCGAACATGCTTCGAACATATTTAAACTGGCTCCTAGATTCAGGAAGGAGACGATGCCTTTCGCAACTCATCAGCACATAAGCATACTCCTAAGTTTCCCGCCCTACTCGCCCAGCCCTTCTAACTTGTTGGTAGGGAAAGCTAATGGCTAATGATTCTCAGCAAGTATATTCTTGTTGATGTCATTGTATGCCTGTACCCACCTATAGGCCTATAGTAAAATATTGAACCTGTGAATGAATAAACTCGAGATATACCTTTTTGAAACCACAAATTTGAAATGTAGTAAACCATACTAAAATACATTGTATTTCCTGTGTTGTAGATGACAATGAATCTGTTAAGTCACTGTAGCTAACTTTTTAGTCAGAAGTAGACATGGCGGTAGGATTGGTATAAGGTTGTATTGAAGCTGGCTGTGTGTGTCTCCAGGCCCAGTCAGTCATCATAACAGGGAGTTGACAAAAGGAAGGCCTCTTTGTCACAGTCAGCCCTTTCCTTTCTCTGCCGAACAGGAACCGTTTGGGACAAAGAGGATTTCGTGCTCAACACTTTAAATGTTTAGGATTCACCAGGTCAAAGTGTCGCTGCTGGCTACACGTGGTTGCCCTTTCCAGAGAGGGAGCGTAGCTCATTGTTATCACAAGTTTTTTTACGAGCGTTCATAGTACAACCATCACTCCAGACAGTCTTTTTGACTGTGCCATTCACAACCTGCCATGTGAAGATGTAATATTACTTTTTTCTTCAACAGATTCATTTGAATCATATTGTACTGTAATTTGTCTATTTAAATTTTAATATGTTTAAAACTCGTTTCACCAATTCATTGCTGTGTCATCTCTATATCTCTGTGTCTAATATGAACCTTGTCTGTAGGAGCCAGTCAAACCTGAAGAAGGCAGAGACATGGCGAACCGCATCAGTGCCTTCGGCTACCTGGAGTGTTCCGCTAAGACCAAGGATGGCGTGCGCGAGGTGTTTGAGATGGCCACCAGGGCGGCGCTGCAGGTGCGCAAACGCAAGAAGAGGGGTGGCTGTCTGCTGTTGTGAGGAGGTGAGAAGTGGGTCGACCGAGCAACAGAAAAAACTACAACAACAACAAATACTACTACTACTACTAGGCAAGGAAGGACTGCCCTTTACTAAATGGCATCTGTGTACTGTATCTCAAATTTCACACTAAGAGGAGAACCTGCTAGTGCTGAAAACAACCCCCAACAGGACAAGAGGACTTGTTCTATAACGCCTGCTAGAAAATGGATATTTTAAACCTCCCTGTTGATTTTGTTTTCTTCAAATATTGATACAATCTTTTTTGTGAGTTTTTTTTTCTTGTCTTGTCATGTTTTTCTTTTATTTGTAATTTGAAGAAAATATAATAAATGAACATATATTTGAATGCACATTTTTTGGGGGCTTTGTAAGTTTAGAGATGTAATTCCCCTTAGCTCACATACACAGCGACACTGAAAGAACTACTAGTCCCAACTATTACTCTATTAGTCTATACGTTTATTAGATTTTTCATAGTCTTTTGTCTAGGTATTGTGAGAGAGTCAAATATCAGACGCATTTTCTTTATTTTATTTTGTTCGGAAGGGCCAGTGCCTTTTGTTTTAATTTGGACTCCTTGCATGATACCATCTAACATTTGCGTTCGTCACTCTGCTACTAGTTTGTAAAGCTCCAGACCTCATCTTTCTACTGCAGCCTCTCTTTCTCGCTCTCTCTCTCTCACTCCCTCTCTCCCACTGCTGTGCAACCTAATCCTTCTCACACTGTAACTAAGGCTCTAAGTGCTGTTGAAATAGACCCCTTGACAAATGATTCTACGGCCCGTTTCGGTTGGAGGACAAACATCCCTTGTAAACATTACACAGACTCAAAACTTCAGTCCGGCCCCTACTATTAACAGCTAGGGTGAGGTAGCTGCTGATGCTGTTGGATGATTTCATCTGGTGTGTAACCTCTTCCTACTCTGCTAGGTATCATGATTGACAGTACAGCAGACTAGAAATCCGTTGTATAATCCCAGTTTGACAGACCTCTTCTCTCATAACTGTTTGTCCAAGTCCTTTGTATGGATGGACAATGGGGTGGTTTCAATTGTGACTGGCCTATATGTCAACTCAAGCCAGTGTGACTAAACTATGCACAATGTATACTAAGGTCAACCGAAAGATAATGATGATGTCACAGCTACAAAAAAAAATGTCACATGACAAAAGACACAAGGTCTGGTCGTAAAGAAAAATAGCTCATTTGTTTTTGTTTGTTTCGTTGCTTGTGTGATTGTCTTATTGCGAAGGAATCAAGGATGGATTTTTCTTTATAATCTGCTGAAATGAGACTTCTAGTATGTTTCTGTGTCACTAACTCCCTTCAGTGACTCTGGTCCTGTTTGCCCAGTTGGCCTGCAGATTTTTGATTTCCAGTCTGACTGCATTCTTTGCGTTCAGAGTCACACGATGATGTGTGTGTGTGTGTGTGTGTGTGTGTGTGATTTTGGTTCTCCCTAGTGCCTTCTCTTTTATGGCAACCTGTGTGCCTTTTTGGTGTCCCTCCCTTGTGAAACATCCACAGAGACTGGTTGTTTTATAGCCAACATCGTATCAACTGCTTCTCCTACGGCCATGTTGCACTGAGGTCTATGCTCTCTGCTTTTAGGCATCTTATTAATGCTTAATTAGCTTGGGATGGGATGTTGCATGATTTTTGGATGTCAGTTTTCTCTGTGTTTTGGACTCATTATTGGCAAGACGGTGGAACTGGCCTATCCAGAAACCATTATAGATATTTTCTTTTCATCTCCGAGAAGCAGCAACTGGAGGTTGCCAAGAAAATTCCCCTTTTGAAGTCTCTCTCTCCCTTGTGTTGCAGCCAAACATGGTGCAGTGTTTTAAAATTAGAATGGACTTGATTGTTGACAGAATGTGTAAATTCATGGCATTTTTATTATTGTGTGAGGCTAGTTTAGACATTGAATTAAGGCTAGTTTAACTGAAGTATGACAGTTAAATTTTTCACTCTTTAGCACAAACGACCAATGTAATATATCTTGCATCAGTCTGAATTAAAAGCTATGTGGATGTCGGCCATTTTAATTAATTCACTGCAGCTTTGAAGTGAAGGCCAGACATCTAAGGCGGGAAAGGCTCATTGAGCCCTGTCTCTTAAAACACATTTAGCATTCCTGTTTTTTCTCTCGTCTGTAATGCACATTCAAACTACCTGTGTCTATTGATGATCTGATATAGTCAAGACGGTGACTTTGATAGACATCTCTAGATCATTAACTATGTGTTGCATGCTGTCTACTTGTACTTTTTTATGCCAACAAAAGACCATCACTAGATTATTGACATATTGATTTTGGCATACCTACTAATTGCTCATGTAGTAATTCAAGTTTGTGCCCTCTACAGGCCACGATAAATATGTTACAAAAGCAGCAGAAACTGTTGGTGTAATAAAACGTGCTGTTTTTTTCCCAGTACTTTCAGTAATATAGATGGAGTCAATGGTAATCATGCGTTGGGGCAGTGTTAGTCTACATTGAAACAAGTCCCTTTATTGATCTTTTGTTACCGCAAATTTCCTTTTTTGTGTAGAGGCTCTGTAGAGTAATGTATCAATCACTACAAGCACAGGAAGAAAGCCGGCGTGAACCGATTAAGCATTTTTGATAAACCTACATCTCCTTACACTTAAACCGTTTTTGTGTGGGGTAGTCTTAAAACAAATTTCAGCCATTTTGCCAACTGAATGCCAAGGAAATCTGGGAAACCTTTTGAGAAAGGCATTTCACATAATATGATTGTAGGAGAGCCTCCTGTAGCTTGAGAGCACAGCAGTGTTGAAACAATGCCCTCACTGCAGTAGGGGTTGGGGTCACAACAGCACATATCACTGTATGAAGCATGTAGGCTGCTATACTGCTGTAGTGTGTATTCGGGAAGACTGCGCTATCTCAAACTGGTCTGGATGATGTCAATGTATGCATGAGTAAACCACAGTCCCTACAACACAAACACAGTTTTACTTTGGGAACAGCTTCCGCTAAGTGTTTGTGTATCTTTTCTCTCTCTGGAAGTATTTGAAATCATAACAATACAGATTTATATGAAAGCTTATTGTAACAATGCTTTATAAAACAGAAAGTGTTGTAGTGAATGTTTGATTTAAGTCAACATGAACTATGTTAATAAAACTATTTTTGAGACACGACTAACCTGTTTTCCTGTTGTTTTTTGTTCAAATCTCTCAAATAATCATTCATCATGCAGCACGTAACACAGTAAACGCTTGCAGAATCCAAAAGTTTTTATTGATTGATCTCCACTTTGTCAAACAATAGCAGAAAATTTATGAGTAATACATGAGTATATCTTACACTGTCATTGATTTAAGGCACAAGGACACGAGATTGTCCAGAGAAGTAAGATCTCCACATCTTATCACTGTAAGCAGCAACCATGTAAAGCTCTAAATCATAAAATATTTCACTGTAGCTCTTGCTGTATAAGGGTGAAAGTAATTGGGAGTAGGCATGTTCGATAAATAGGCCTTGTGTAAGCAAATGTAATGACCGAATGTCAAATGCTCACTGAATTGTTTAGAAGTATCTTTCTTTCAAGCAGGAAACCAGTGATTTACCTTTGACAATAATGTAGTCCCAGTCAAATAAAATTTAAATAAAACAAATCAATTGGTCCAGTGTGAACGACGGTTGAGCTGAGCTGAGCTGTTCTGTTCTGGCTCTGGGTTCCTTGGTTCCAGGCAGATGTAAACAAAGACTATCTGGGCTCTCATTCATTGCCAACGTAGTTCAGGACCACTGTTTGTCGGGAGTGCTACTGTTCATTCCTCCACTCCAGGTGAACGTGCTGCTGAAGAGGACTCTCTTCTGTTGGATAATCTGTAGGAATATGTACACACACAGGGATACAACATCACCATCAGATCACAAACTACAAAGTATTATCGTTAAGTTTAAAGGAATTTTATAGGGATACTATAACGGAGTGTTTGGGGTAAAGTTTGCTTGTGTACCAGAATGTCTCCTGACTATCTCTAAAACCAAGAGGAATCCCAGAAGGAACAGTGCATACTTTTGCAGCAACACGATTAGTACTTTTTTACACAATATTATACATCATTTAACTCGGAAGCTCCTGGTGCAATAACTGTCAGCGCTGTTAATAGTTCTAGCTACTTACCGTCAGACTCCACGTGAATCTTTAGAGATGTTAGTCGTGCCACAACATCATCCTCCCCTTCCGCGTCGCTGAAGTCGAAACCGGTGTACCCCTTCTCCTTCACGCAATAGCTGATAAACCTGAAAACACACACACAGACAGATCAAAGTAAGCCTCATTCTGTCTAAGTGTCATTTAGGTTGAAAAGTGTTCTTATATAATACATATATATATTACAATCTTATATAATAACTATATGTTATTAATCTTATATATGAAAAGAGACTCTGGTCTCAATATGATCTCCAAGTATGAAAAAAAGTTAATGACTTTTATTTTGTTTTGACATGGACGTGTGTTAACATGTAGAACGTTTTTTCCAAAATCCATTGCCTTACTTTTCCCAGGTGTGGTCTTTGTTGAGGATAACGGGGTTTCCGACCACAATCAGCAGGGCCTTGGCTCTGGTCATTGCTACATTGAATCTCTGAACGGGAGACAAGCATCAGCAATTTCCAGTCAGAATAAAAAAAATAAATGTTTCTTTCTGTGCACTACATAATGATAAAATCAACATCAACTGTACTCTTTCTTTCTTTCTTTTACACATGCCTGTGTATATTTAAAGACATGCAACTGCATTTAGCTAACATTTATTTATTTAGCAAAAAAAGATGTATTATCAAAGCAGTGAGAGTAACCTTCTCATTTGATAGAAATCCAATGTTGAAGTCTTGGTCCATTTTAACATAGTGAGCACTGCTGCGAACAGTAGAAACCAGGATCACCTTCTTCTCTTGTCCCTGAAACTCCTCCACTGAACCCACCTAAAAAAAGGGAACTGGGTTAGAACAGACTCCTATCCCACACTCACACCTCATGAAATGGCTGCTCCCCAAACCAGTATACTACATTTATAATTTATGTGATAAATTTGACATAATATCTGTGAAACTGTGGCTGATCAACAACATAAAAATGTAACATCCTAAAGTAAATACAATTGTCGAAGTGTAGTTTTAGTGTTGTAAACGTTAATATAATGTGATTCTGAATCAGAGGCTTTAATACCCCTCATGAGATTACGAATGGAATTTAGTGCACAGAAGTATCCTGACCTTGAGTTCTTTGAGGTTATTCCACTGGCTCAACTCTTTGACTGATTTCAAGGCTTTTTGGATTTTCTCAACCTAAAAAGAAGACAATGTCAAAGTGCCAGATACAAGTCTTATTCATATGGTTTGCTACTTCAGTCGCCAATGTTTTTACTTAAGGTTCACTTAGCTTGTCACACTTACTTGTTTCCTGTAGGGGGAGATGATGCCAATATCTTTAGGCAAAAGTTTGGGCAAGCCTTTCTTTCCCTGAGTTTGCATGAGCTTGGTGAGGTAGTCAATGAGAACTTCAATCTCTGAGACGTTGAAAAACGAAGGGCTGTTAGCTTCTCTTTCATCCTTCCCCATCACTCCATGGAATATGACTGGGAAACCCTGTTGACACACACAGCTTTAGTGAGACCAAATTGACTAACACGGAACGTGCAATAGTAAAATAGCATCACACTTCCCAAACTGACAAAACAAGGTGTGCTAAGATTGAGGATTTTCCAATTTAAAATATTACATAAGAATTTACATAGAGAAAAGTTAATACAATAACAAACATACTTTTTGGGGGAGGTGCTCCCAGTTGCAGAACATCTCACGTTGTATTTTGTCCGCAAATATTTCAAGTTCATTCTCATAAAACAGCTCATTAGGCACTTTGAGAATCGCGGGATGGGACCTGTTTCATAAAGAGGAAAGTAACGTATCTTTCAATCCTATAAACTGGATGTCAAAAAAAACAAAAAACAGGGCACTTATTTAATAGTATTTATAGTATTTACAAAATACTGAAAATGATTGCAGTTATTATTGAAAATTACTGCTAAATATAGGAAATCAGTCCAGTCTTTAGAAGTCAAACCGCTTTTTGTCCAAAACCTGGAGGTCACAAGACCGTTTTAAAGATATTTCCTCCTTTAAACAGATTGCCTGCTGAAAGCCGAGGTTCACCTGTAGTTACGTAAGAGCTTGGTGACAAATCGGCTGTCAAAATGGCCGTCGGCTTTAGTCTTCTGATACAGAACGTTGTTTCTCATTAGCCTCTCCAGAAGAGATAACCCTGGGATGACACGACACAGTCACAACAATGCATATGAGCAGCGTTATCTCAACTGTAGACCTCTTAAATGTTATGGATTAGATTCCAGGGCGTTCTCATTAGAACAGGTCGTTGGATGGAGTTAACAAACAGATTTAACTCGTAGTAGCATCCCTCTTATGAGTGCATACATGAACACTAATATGAAGCGGGGGTTATGGCATCTATACAAAGATGTGAGGGTTATTGTTTATAGATTTTCATATTAACATACAGTTCACGCTCTCCATCTAATGTATTAACACTGATTGTAATCTGTTTGATTCTGCTAAAAACATCAGCCTTGACTTAACTGTGTGTGGTGCATCTGATGTTCTAACCTTGCTCCTACCAGCAGTTTTGGTTTAAAATCCTTACCCAGTCCATACTGCAGGGCCAAGGGGGAGCGTAGAATTGGTCCCAGCTGCTGAGGGTCCCCAGCCAAAACCAGCTGGCCACTCTCTGATTGAAGCACGCCTGATAAGAGAAGGGTCGATTATACATTTGTGTATAGTAGGCAATTTAGGAAGAAGAAAGATAGCGATAGGACTAAATTCTATATATTTATTTAACTTATTTTTTACGCATATAATACACACAAATGTTTCACAAACTAAGAACAGAAAAAGAAAAGAAAGTAGCAATCATAATATGTAGAAGTTAAAAAGTTACCTTCTCCTATAAAAGTATTTTTACAAAAAAGTAGCTCTCACCAGCAATAGCAATGATGCATTCAGGCTCAATGGCTTGGCCTCCTTCATCTACAAACACGTGGGTGAAGTGTCCAGCTGGGATTCCCCCAGACACAAGTCTACATACAGCGAAGAAAACATTGAGAATCAAATAAGAAATAGTATTTTATTCAACAACACTTATTAACAAGAAGCATAAAAACAACTGTATCATAGTGCTGCATTCCTATAACTATTCAGATGATTTTTCCATGTTTATATCTATATCGTAAAAGATAAATGCAATATACAATATGCTACTAATACAAAATTACAAATACGCAGATATTCAAGAGTTTAGATGAAAGGGTGTTTCATACAATCACGGGGAACTCCCAGATGGAAGTTAATTCAGGATGCAACACGGGAAGTACAGATCCTACCTCCCAGCGGTCACCAGTGTGGTCACAATCACGCTGTACTTCATCAGGACTTCCTTCGCTGGAAACACAAAGCTGTCCTGGATCGTGTCCCAGTTACAGCGATTCTATAAAAAAAAAATTAAAGTCGCACAGGAGCGAAAAGGACCTGAAAGATGTGTATTTTCCAACGTATTAATCTGACAGGCTCAGCTCTGACGTGAAGTGGACCATGGTTGATCCTCACAACCAATGCCTGTCATTCTGAAGCTTTGACACGTTTCTTAACATGGTGGATCAACATTACGCTCAGTAAAAATTACTCCTATTTGAGAGACTTTCTCAAACTCTCCAAGGCAACGCTCATCCTTCACAACACACTCGTTTTTTTGTTTAGTTTTTTTTCAAACTGTGATTTTCACCAGCAGGTTTTTGGGGACGGTGTTGGGGTCCCGGCTGCCGGCGTACAGGCGGTACACACGGTGAGGGTCCACATGGGTCAGCAGCCTCTCACACAGCAGGTCAGACGCACTGTTGGAAGGGGCACAGGCCAGGATGTGTGACGCTGGAAGTGCCCTGTTTAACTGAAACAGACACAAACACACACAAAACACAAACAGCAAATATATCAATGTGACATGTTTGTTATACGTTCTTTACTGTAACGCTAAGAAAGTCCAAAGCTCCATGTATGTCAAGATTTTAAATAGACACGCACACAATCACTTTGACGTTTCGTTTTGGTTACGCACTTGCACGTCCTTTTACAGTAAACAAACCAGATAAATCATTTCAAAATGTATAAACCTCTATAATAAACACCAACATATATGAAATATTCAACGTCAGGCATCAATTGATAAACTACCTGATTGATGGCTTCCACCAGAGTGATGGTTTTCCCGGTTCCAGGTGGCCCAAACACAAGATAAGGAGCTGGTTTAGTGGTCCCAGCCACAATGTGCTGGATAGCAGCACACTGCTCAGGGTTCTTCCCAAGCTGCCGGTTAAACATACTGAGAATAGGAGTAAAATATTTCTAAGATTAGGTTAAGGCATTTGTGGTGTTCTTATTGTCTAGTTGAAGTTATTATTGACATGATCTCACAAATTCATGTCTTTCGGCCTACAGAATGTATGTATATTGTATGTATACTTGGATATGGGAGAAATACAGAACCCAATATATGTATTATTTTTTTATTTAAACAGGGTAAACTCACTGATATAGCATGCGTTATTTTAGTAAACCAGGACAAATCATCGCACAACATAATATATTAAGTGAAGTTGTTGTTAAGATATCCTGTGCACACTTTACTCTTTATTTTCTATTACTAGTTTCTATGTCACAGGTTTAAAAAGATAATTCTCACCTGAGTTTTGGCAGGGGGGCTTCGCTCAGCCCCGTGGTCGATGGGAAGAGCACCCTTTCCAGCTTGTGGCGCATGGCCAGGTCCAGTGCCCGGTGCTGCAGCCGAAGGGAGTACCGGTTGATGGTGAACTCCACATTAAACTTCATGTTAGCGATGAAGGTCTGAACCAGTCTGAGGCCATACAAGGGAAAGAGGACAGAGGGTAGAAAATGTTTTATTCAACGTGTGCAACTGTAACAAGAGTACAAATAAATCAGAAAGTCAGACTGTCAAAAACACTGAAATTATAAAAAAGCGCTCTTCAATCTTTTTTTCTTTTTTACTTTAGATTTACAATGAAATTATGATTGTGTGGAAGATAACATCCGACTATACTTAATGTTAGGCAGGGCCATGCACCACTTGCTCCTTACTTTGTTGAGAAGCCCAGCTTGACACTATCTAACTCTACTCTGTGGACATAGCCGATGTACACGGTGATGGGTTGGACCTTGTCTTCAGACTTTGAGGCTCTCAGGCAGTCTCCTCGCAGAACAGAGGGCCTGTTCTCTGCCACACCAGGAACCTGGTGGAAATGACAACATGCAGTACACTACCATAAAAATCGAAAAACTGCATTTTAAGTAACACAGCTTATTTTGTAATAATATCTATTTTTATGAGCCCATTCGATTTTGTGCTAAATTAACACACAAAAAAACTTTAAAAAGGCCCATAATCAGTGAAACTGATAATAATGTAGTGCACAGGTAGTCTGTGTATGTATCTATGAGTTTGTGTGTATCTATGTTTGTGTATGTGTGTGTGTGTGTGTGTGTGTGTGTGTGTCTTACTTTCAGAACCAACAGTCCCTTCTTGGTTTTGTCCTTAGTCATAGTTTGGTTGTGGAGGTCGTACTTCCTGATGTCCACCTCCATCTGAATCTCTTCCAGGTGAAGCAGC
Organism: Galaxias brevipinnis; assembly: GCA_036023535.2. Lineage (NCBI taxonomy): Eukaryota > Metazoa > Chordata > Actinopteri > Galaxiiformes > Galaxiidae > Galaxias > Galaxias brevipinnis. The sequence goes on from JAVQIZ010089002.1 coordinate 21,003, forward strand.
AGGTGGAAGCGGTGAGCGTAGTTCCCCATTTTCAGCGCACAGCTGAGAAGACCCCTAAGAAGACCACCATTACAGTGTATACTTTATGGCACCTTTCCGTAGTTCAAAAACAGCTATGAGACAGTCAATCAAAGTTTTTATTTAAGGTCTTAACAAGAAAAAAAGCATGATGAGATTTGATTTTTATGAGGGCTATGGCACAAGTCCTGTATCCAATTCTATTTGGAAATGTTTAAAATCATAAAAAATAAAAGGAAAAATGTATTTCCTTCATTAGATAAATAGGATGCATTGAGTGTTCAGGTTGATCCCACTGTTTGGGAAAGCCATGGGACTTTGGATGAAGGTCTGACCTGACTGTTTGCAGCTTTTGTCGGGCTGCAGGGGACAGGGACCCTGAATCCTCCAGTCTCTGCCTGGCCAAGTCCTTCAGGTAAGGAGGATATTTGTATTCACCTATTTTCACTATTGATTGCAGGTGCTGGACCACGGAACTGTGGCAGCATCAAAAGGAATTAAAAGGACATAGTTAACCAAAGGAAAAACAAATGAATGGTGAAATATTACATTTCAAAATAAGAAAAAAGTGACTGTGAAGTAAAAAATAACATGTGAAAACAATGTAATGATTCTTCCAATTTAAAGTCAGTAATGCCTTACTGATGTTACTCTCCAGGACCGACTCTAGTGACCCTGTCTCCAACTTCTTTCTTTGACACAGTCTACTAATACATTCATAGAGAATATGTCTTTGTTTTTAATTATATCTTCATAGACAAACCTTTTTGGTGGCTCCCCTTCCACCGTCACAGTGTTGACAGGCTTGTATGTGGCCGTCTGATAAGGTTTGTAAGGGGCCACGGGGCCCAGCGCCACAGCCAGAGGAGAACGGGCCACGGCTTCCATCTCCCTGACGATGCAGAAGGGCTTGGATCCCGGTGGGTCGGGGCTGAACTCGAAGTACATGGTGGCGGGGAAGTGACCATAGCAGCTCAGCCTATAGTGCACCTCCACATCGTAGCTCTCTCCTGTGGAAATTAAGAAATGTACTGTTGATGATAGATTGAAGTTTTTATGTGTAATTTGTGGGAAAATTTACATGTAAAACAGTAAAATTTGAGTTTACAAAGTTTTTTATGTTCAAACTAATGTCCTTGTTCCAGCCTTAACAGGCTGTTGCCTAATAGTGTTTTCACAAGGCTCCGAATATGTGGCGTGTATTGTGCTGTAGGTGGAGTAACACGAGCAGCCTAACAAATGCGATCAACAGCTTTTCGTTTTGTTTCTGATGGAGGGAATGGGGTCCCGCAGATTAAATTAACATTATATTGGCTGGAAGAAAATATGGTTAAGGTTCTAAGAATTTATAAAAAAAAATTATCATATAACGCAAACATTGACAAAGGACATTTTGTCTAATTCGCCAATGAACCCTCCAATGCCAACCTCTACCTAAGATAAGAGGAGATTCCAAGGACATTCACAGAATACTTATACTCCTGTAACAACATGTTCAAAACAGTCTCATGGCTTAGTATAAACAGGTGATAGTGGTGAAGGAATTGAGCGAAAATAGTCGTACTTTCAGCCCTTAACAACCGACCAGACATGGTGGTGTACTAGTATTCCTATGATTGAGATGAGTATAACACTGCAATAACTAATATGATATGTTGAGCAATAGAGACGTGTGTTGTTTGTGTTTATATAATAAGACACATTATAAAACACACATGCACTCTCATGACAAAAATTTAAATAATGGGTGCTGAATCTTAAATGTATATAATGATAAAGAAAAAACAGAAGAGCACTCCAATAATAAATATTAAATATAGCCACACAGACATTTCAAGCTGTTCAATGTGTAATTCCGGCAATTCCTGTGTGTGTTTATAAAAATACACCAAAAAGATAAATGTTACTACCTGGGCAGAGATAGAGAGGGCATACTCTGGTGACTCTCCTCTCATCCACCAAAGTGAAGCAGCGAAGTCTGTGTAAGGCTGTGTAGTAGGTGAAGTGGACCGACCTTTGCCCTTTGTTCACGATGCGGAACTTGATGATGAACAGCTGACTCAGGTTCTCCACGCTGAACCACACCTTGCTGTTGGTCATTGGGGGATCAGAGCTGATCTCAATGCCACCCTTGTCAGCTGTCAACTTTTTCCTGGGAGAGGGAGACACGCGGGATCATTTGAAAAAAAGTGATTTTTGTCTGGTCAGTCCATCACAGGGGAAAATAGATAATCAGAATAAGTACATAATAATAAATAACTGTGAGGTACATGCAACACAGTCTACTTAAAGAAGAGTAAACAGACTACTAGCTCTGAAGACAATGGGCTTAGCTTTCTCTTCTTACCCTTTAAAGAATACTTGACATCAATCCACATCCACTTAACAAAACGCACCTGTTTGCTTTTAGTTTCTGGAGGATTTCTTTAGCCATCTTTTTCTTGGGGGTTAACACAGGGTGAACAGGGTTTGAGGAGGGAGGGGTGATATTGGGTGGAGCTAGCAGAGAGGTAGGTGTAGTGGGGGTCCCATGCTTGTCCTCATGACTACCACTTTCCTGTTGTTTAAGAGGCACTCTGGGTCTTCTCCATTGATCACAGTACACCCGCACCTGATGGAGAGGCAGGTGTGAAAATAGTGATTTAGGGAAGTGCTCTTTTTCATAATAGAGTGCTCCTATTAATTTAGTTCTATAAAACAGTTCAAAGATAGAATCATATGCTGTAGCTATTTCTCAGTGACACAACCAGGCACATTAACCTGGCTAGCAAGCACCTTCAGAATCCCACGTTTCATGGGAGTTGTGTGATTTGAAGACATGACTTGAAAAACTCTCACCTGCGGTCTGGCATTCAAGTACACTTTGCCTGATCTTACATATACTTTGTTGAATTTCTCTAGGGCAAAGAAAACACTTGAAAAACTTGGGTCTTTATATCCTTCCCTGAAAAATGTATACGTTAAATACGTTATTCAAAACTAGTCCAGTTCAAGTGCCTGTATGACAAGTAGCATAAAGAACAATTGGTTAGCCGAATGGCTTGGTAAAATTAGTTCACCTGATTTTGAACTCATTGTTGTAGATAGTGCGAAGTTCACTTCTATTCTTGGTCGATGCTCTGTCGCCAAGAAATTCTATAAAGTCCAATCCGGATTCGAGTGAGTCCATGAGTGATGGCATTCTGCTGTCAAATAATAATGAAAAAAAATGATCGACTAAGCGAATTATTAGACTAGCAATATTTTTCAAAGTGTCGCCCTGCCCCTTTTAGTGCAGCGAATATGTTTTCAAATATATCAAACTGCGATACCACACAAATATGGACTGAGCGACGTTCAATATTTATCAACACTAACCACAACTTAAATATTTGCTTTTTTAGCAGCCACGTAACATGTAGTTCACCAATGCAACGCACTTTAGGATGTGTGAGTTATTTCCGGGATTAAAAACGCAACATTGCACAATAAACTTTCAAAGCAATTATGTAAAAGTATGACTTACGGAAATGTGTAGTTAAATATAATGAACGAAATGGCAATGCAATGCGTATTATTCTGACAAGAGGATGTTTTCAAAAAAAATTTGACAGGAGTTAACTTTATTGACACTCCCTTGCGTTACATTGATTACATAATATTTGAAGATTAAAGTTCAATAACCCAACACTGACCAACCATCTCGTCAGAATTGCCATCAGAAACGGAAACTAAAAACATGATAATCTTATATTTTTTCTGTAAATTCTTAAATGTTTCATTGATGCTGCTGACAGTATGCAAATATTGACGACGACACGGATCACAAATGACAGAACACAAATGACAATGGTAGAACAGAATGACAGACTGCATATTGTCCAGTGGCAGAAGAAACATTGCTGAAGAACAAAGAACTATGTAGCGAAAGACATACAAAAGGTTACGTGTGCTTCTTTTTTAAGTGATAAATAGCAGTCCTCACTCAAAGAATATCCCTTTAGTTTGTATATGGTACAGCAAATGTCTCACTCTAATCACACAATCTTCAATGTTTCAATTGAAAGCAAAATGCCTATTTAGAACCAAATATGCAACCATCCGTAAAATAAACTGCAAATTTGGCACCATTTAGTTTCAGTCCGAACTTCAATACAACACTCTGACATTAGATCATGAGATGAAACCCATTTTAATGATCACAATAGTTACAAAATAATATTTGGTGCAACATCGTCTTTATTCCTTTTGAGTAATAAATGTCTGTACTTACATTTTAATAAAAAAATATAGCAAAAGCTAAAGGCATGGGCAGTGGGATAGGATATATCTGTTATTTATAGGTTTATAGGGAAGGACTCATATCTTTATTAACAGAAATCTGGACAATTAAACCTCTTGATTCAGAAAGAATTGAGGCGTAAGCTACGAACGTTTTACAATACCAGGAGGTAAGATAAGAGTATGCTTGCTTAGGCCTTGGACTGTAAAATGATTCCATGTGACAAGAGGCAATACATAATACTTTAGCAAGAGATTTTTGTTTGCATATTTTGACCATAGTTTTACAATTTGAATCAAGAGACTATGGAAGCACTAAGAGGGTAAGGGACATGTATTACAGCATCTTAACAGTTTGCTACATCAGAGGTGTGTGGGGCATGTCTACAATTTATAAAGGTCAAAAGCAGGATTAGGATTGTGATTGTGTGTGTGCGTGTGTGTTTACAGGGGGGACTGGAAACAACCTGAAACTTTCACAGTGTCACTAAAGGCAATATTTGTTTGAAATATATTGTTCCCAAATGAGCTGCGTTTTAACCACTCTAAATAGTCCTCATAAAACAACAGCATTGTCTCATAGTGCTCCACAAATTCCGTCATACCCTGCCTCTTCCAAATCAACCAAACAAAAGAAAAAAACAAATAATTAAGCCACATCTCTCTTGAAAGACATAACATACACATCTTGTAACCAGCTGCTTAGTTACTGAAAGCCTCCGTTTCTCTTACTTCCTTAAGCCCACTCAGTAAGTCTTTGAACCCAGTTAACACCAGACAGACAGAAACGGTCTCTAAGCATTTTGCATCTCTTTTCCAATCTTGTAACTCAGGATCTTGTTCCAGTCGATCTTGGTGCGAGTAACAGGGAGCTGTCTGCGTAAGGCTTTGAACGTGGTATCGGACATAGTCTGGTAGTTCTCGCTGATGGCCGTCTGAAACACAAGCACATTTTTATTGTAAAACAAATGTATGGACTCTCAAATCATAGAAAACAAGTAGATTTTAAGAAACTCCACTGAACTGTTTTCCTAAGATTAATTCCAAAGAAGTAATTTCAACAAGTAACATGCCCTATTGCAACCAAGCCTTTTCTTTTTTTTCTCTGATGAATTGAATGGAAACTGCATACATACCTGGTATTCATTCTCTGCATCCTCAATGATTCTCACAAACTCTTTTGCAGTTTGACTCTCGTTCTGTCAATAGGAAGTGAATGCATTAGTGACAACCTGCAGTTGAACAAATCAATCCAATACAAATTGAAGCATGTCAACACACAACCACCTATAATACATGATTGATCCATTACGTTCAACTCAATCAATCACTTCCATTTCACAGTGGTACTACCACAGAATAATTTGTACGAGAACACCATCAGTAAATCTCTGCACATGGTGCATTAATATCTGATAAGGCTAACTCACAGATATGGTGAGAGCTTCCTGTACGTCTTTATGACTGACCAGCTGCACGTTTCCATCCTCATAGTAATGCACCTGGAGTGGCAAGGCAGAACGGGGAGGAGTCAAGAATTAATGATGAAAATGAATAAATAAATCCAACAGTATATTATCTTGGGAGTGGTGTGCCTTTAACTCAAGTCAACCTGTATTTTTAGGACTCCAACCACTTGAGCTGTTGATTGGGAGATGCTAAATTTCCACTCAGACCTACAGCGTCCATTCCTAGGAACATAAATAAATTGACATAGTTAATCAAACTAAAACAAGGACCTAACTACAATATTTTTCGTCAATTGTGTAATTATGTCATAATATCATAACTAAGCCATGTAAAATGCCTTCTTACCAGAAGTTTTTGGGTTGAAATTGGTGACCCTCAATGCAAGCAATAATGGTTTGCTGACCGTCAATTGTTTTCCCATAAACCTGTGGTGAATAGATATTTAGATAGGACAATGTTCAAAGGGTAAATCCTATTAACTCTCAGAGGCTGAAGAGTGTTCCAGTGAGCCTCAGAAACATGTTATTTTTGTAACTAGCAAACAAAATTGAACTGAATCAAAGGAGTAGATAGATTAGGTTGATAGCGTACCGTGCAGACTCCGCTGGGATAGTGCTCCTTGACGTACGCTTTCAGGGCTTCATCGCAGGCGTCCCTCCAGGGTCTGAGGGCCGACTCCCCATCGTGGGGCTGGGGGTCACTGGCCTCCTTCCTCAGGTGGTCGAACTTGAATGACAGCTTGTTACGAGGATCAAAGAACCGCCCGTTGCCTAGGTCACCGTGTTCTGTTATAAGGATCTGACGAGAGGAAAAAAGGAGGAGACGAGGGAGAGAATACATTACCATCATGTTGTTTTTAAAAATGCCAACATTGAAATTCATCCATTTAAATGTTTTTATGAAAGTCTTACCTGATCTTCAGACCCATCAATTTTGGCAAGGGTAAACTGATCCATGTTGTACTGGGCAAAAGCACTTAATTCAAAAGGGAAATAATACAATAACACAACATTTTGTATGCAGTAAACATCAAAAAACTACAATCAAAATCAAGCTGTTCATTTGTACAAAAAAACCTGTACAAAAAAATTATCCTGAACTCACTGTGCTGCCCCCTCCCTGAGTAAATTGTCATTGTTGAGTAGTAGTCGCACATCTGAAAAAAAGATGGCATTTTAGCTATGATTAATTTATAAAAAAAATATTACAATTAAAGTCAATAGATCACATCTCTCACCATTAAAGACTTCATTGAATTCTCCAGGTGGAGCATGTATGACAAAATTAGCAGCAATACGGACCTGAAAAGAAAGTAGAAGGTGTTCAATTAGCCCAGGTTACATTTTCATGCATTGAACAGGCGGAGCAAATGCATACCTGGACTTCCTATAATGACAGAGCAGAGAATAGCCTCTATTACCTTGTCAGTCAAGTATAATTCTTCTGCATGAGTAATTAATGCCGGCTACAGATCAGATCACACAGAATAAGTTAGCCAAATTAAACGTTTAACAACACTGCTTTCCCCTAAAAATCCTGACTCAAAGGGTATATATTATTTCAACTGAAACCTTAGCTTAAGGGATACTTAAAATTCGGTTCGTCTGGGAACAGCCCCAATAATCAAGTAGAGAGTAACCATTACTCTATGCTTGCTCGGGTTCAGACTATTAAGGACACTCCCTTAGATGGCAGGAAGGCTCTAATGCCCAAGAGCTTTTCTTAGCCACTCATATGCATGTGTAAGCATGTTTTGCTGAGAACAGGAGAGGTCAAAGAAAGCAGTTCCCTGCCAAGCGTGTACTGACCTATGTTGATTGTTTGTCTGATATGTTGATTATTTGTCTTATAGGCATGACTAATTCACCGAAGGGGTACATGCCAAAATAAATATCCACGCTTGTTCTTCACAACAAAAGCACACTATGAGAAGTGTTAGGGAGAGGCAGACATGAACCATATACAGAGTATATTTAGCCCTGGTGAGTTTATGTTTGTCTGACTACAGTTGTTTAGGACGATCACCAAATAACTTACCTAAATGATAGTCCTTCAAAAGAAGTGTAATAAATCAACGCAATCTAACTGAATGAAAGAAACAAATGAATTCGTAAGACCCACAAGGGTATCTTGGAATATTACAATTTAGTAAGAGACCACGAGTCAGATCTCCAAACGTCAGCCATCGCTAATAGAACACACTCTAAAATAATGCTTTAAATACAACAGCATATAATTGACAAGAGTTTAGCAACCCCAGTGGTAGACTACTTTGAGCAGGGCGTGGAGACTGTTGTGCACTGTCACAATGCAATCAATGCAGGAAGTAACTTGGGTATTCAGACTAGACTAGAGCGGCATACGTTTTCTAAATCTTAATCCTTCCAACTTCTGGGCAACGAAAAGTAGTTTATGTTACTGCTCTCCTCAAAAGCAAGTCCGCAAAATGTGCATCTCACTCTTGCAGTGACATTACCATTTACGACCGATTCCAAGTCTGGCAATAGCTAACCGAAAACATTAGCTAACGTTAGCTAGGCTGTCTGTCGGAAGCCACCCATGTCAAATTTAAATTGATGATTAACGTTAGCTTATCGGTAAAATAAATATTTGTGTGGTTCAAAATGTTTGACAAAAAACATTACAATTAATGGTCTGCCTCAAAGATATGCACAGTCACAGAAAATTTGAATTACAATAATTATTCACCTTCTCTTCCTCGGTGAGCTGTTCTTCGAAATCTGCCATCTTGGCTTTATCTCTGCTTGAAAAAATCTAGCGCTTGTGTTGCCAGATATATTTTTGCACTTTCCAGCAAAACATACACTAAAATATACATGCTTCACTTTAGCAACACGTTAGGAATCCAGCACTGCACAAATCATTGAGATAGTGCTTTGCATTATGTAATATCTCATAATGATACAAATGTAATATTGTCCCAGTTTCACTGCCAGGTTAATTTTTTTTTTACAAAATATGAGAATAACCTAATGATTTAGAGAAATAAGGTAGTGAGTGAAGGTGATATTACTAGAAATTATTAACTCTATCAGTAAATAGTGTTCTAATAGAGATGTATTTTTGAACACTTGGAAATGCAATAGTAGCAGTAGCCTACTTTCATGACAGGTTGTGTGAGCAACAATTATCATCTTTATTTTGGGGCTATTAATAATAGTTGTTCATACTCATTGAAATGATTTTAGCTGCATTAAGTAGTTTATTGTATTTGCAGTTGCATTTATGTGTTTACTTTTTGTTTTTGAATATGTCTTGAGTGTCTTTTAGATGGATGGGCAACGGTCAGGGACATTCCAATTTCATTTGAGACATTAATAAATGCCTTCCTTCATTCATATACCAAACCTGGCAACATAATTCGGTAACACTACAAACGCGTTGGTCTCCAATTCGGCTTCATAGGTTCTGTTTCAAACTTGTCAACGTGGACGTGGTGGTTAATTTGCCGTTATGATTATTTATTTGTATAATTATAATCATTATTTTAATTTTACCTACCCACAATCTAATCATAGCTCCAACAATCGGGAGATGAATCACATATTGCCACAAGGGGAAGTAGTCGCACCTGTGTAGACGGTTGTAGTAATAGAAGAAGAAGAAATTTGAGGAAAATAACTGGTCAGACCGAAGAAAAGCTCGCGGTGAGAAGAGCAGGGCCTTTATAAGTAAGACCATTGCAAATCTGAAGATACCTATAAGGTAAACAATACCTTAACATATTAACTTCATATCACAATGGAACATTAATGCATGGTCTAATTAGCGTCCCACGTTAGGTTAACTTATTCGTGTCTTGTTCGAAACACGAGCTAATTGAAGTGGTGTGTTAGCCAGCTATCGACGCGTTAGCAACGTTGCATATGCCTTTACGCTAAAACACCACAAAAACACAAAAATGTCATGTAGTCTTACGGGAGTAGGTACGAGTAAGTGGTTAAAGTAATTTTTTTACGGATCGTACTTAGATAGTGTAGCTACCAACTAAACTCGTAATAATTTATGCTTCTAAATAACGTTGGACGTTATGGCGCACATGTTAATGCTAAGGTCGTCGACGTAAAGCTATCGACCGTCCGTAGCTGCCGGCTTAGTTACTCATTGAGTTCTCAGTAAAGAACGTTGTTATGTTACCACAATGATAAAAAAAAAAAAAAAATTGATAGTTGATAAGTTGTACAACATATTTTAGTTTTCCATTATTCTTATCAACATTCGTTTTTACCATTTTCATAGATTCCTGTGTAAGGCACTAGGCTAGTGTGGCGCGTTGTGGGTATTGGGGGCGGGGCTTAGATGATTCATCCCTAACATTCAAAATATGACTTTGTATTTGAGTACCCAAAATATGTTGCTATAGAACATGCATCAGGCTTCAAAATGTGATGTGCCTACTTCCTTCTTTCTGGCTTTTGACACATGGAAAAAAAAGGCTACGTTTTTTTTCACATGTTGCAGTTGAGAACGCTGACAATTATAAACAAATCTTTAACTAAGATGTGTTTTTATTATTACTAGTAGTTTTTTTACACAACTTATGTAGGCAAACGTTACCAACTGAAGCACTGATGTAATTCAACCAGCATTTGCCTACTATCATTGCACCTCTCTCTACCCCTCTTATGGCCTTGAATTGATCAATTTGTCCTTGTATTCCAGATTGTGAACGCTGCGAACTTCACTCCGGTTTACAATAGCATGTGGACACAGAATCCAGTACATCCGTCTAAACAAGGTATGGCCTGGGTAGTGCCCTGAAAAACTAGAACTAAATTGGGGTATATTTACACAATTGCATAAACTATGCCAATCCCAATACCATCAACCACCTTCCATTCAAAACCTTTGAGAACATACATTAAAATAAAAACAAAAATAAATCTGACTTATTAAAAAATAAACAAAAATGGGGAAATGTGACATCTACTTAAAAGCATACCCCATAGTTTTATTTTAAATGCATTATTGTTGTGTTCTGTCACTGTCATGTTTGCAAGTTTTCCTGTATCTCACTGTTGAACTGTGAGTGAAATATTCAAGAGTACTATGAGATTCCGCCTCTACAATCCTGTGTACCTCCAGAGTATTGATTTTCACATTGTTTTGCACACTAGTAGTTGATAGTAAAGTATTGAAATAACGAAGTTCCTGCCACACATCTTGTCTAAACAACAGTGGTAATGCATAATGTATGCTTAAAAAATGTCCAGTAATTTTTGCTTGCTGCCACAGTTTCTGTACAACAATTTGCAGTAACTCATTTACTTTTCTGCTTTGTGAGTAACTTAGGAGTATTATTGAGCCTTTGAGTCCGTGAGGGGTATTAGCACTGACATGGAGCTTGGCACACAACAATCTGTCATTACCAAAAGAAAAAAAGCAAGTGTGTGATAGCAATATGAATGGGTGGCCTTATTTGACGCTGTGGTTAAAAGGATATATATTTAACTGAATGCCAGTGCTTACAGAATTTGTGACATATTATATAATATTATACATATTATTTAGTAGTTTATAAGTTGGCATAATGTAAAATTGGCTGTGAATCGGGTAGATACCTAACTCAGTGCAGACCAAACTCATTGATTCTGGTTGCTGGATTGTAAATAGAGGATTCTCATATCAGTCATGTCTTACTTTGCTGTACAAGTGCTAGTTTTCATGTTATGAATGTTATCCAAAATATGGACCAGTACTGTCGTCTACATGTCCACATTTCATAATTTTGATCGACGACGGCAACTTGTTGTAAAATGCCACAATTGCATTTTTCATTTTCGTACGGCATCATTTTTAAGGTAATTTGTGCGGAATTTTCAGCAGTGCCAGCTAAGCGGTAGCGGGTGCTAGCAGCATTTTCCGTCATCTGTTCAGGCGAATTTTCAAATTGAACGCTCAATTCTTGTAGGAATGGACGATTTTGTTTATTCTGCAGAGCACCCAAAATAGAAGCATAGCTACTTGAAGGCACACGTAAAAGACAATTATCTGTGTGCATAGACCTACTTAATCCTCATTAACCAACTGTTGCTTTCCTGTGCACTGCATTCTCAATAGTTGGTTACTAATTCTTGCATCAGTTGCAATGAAGACATTTGTTTAGAAAATTGAGAATGCAATATTTAGAATTTGGTGCATAGACGTGGCATTTGCCCCATCCTAGTTTGACAGCGTTTTCTGGAAACTAGGTTTGATTTATGTTTTGTCTGTGTAAATGGAACCTATAGCCAACTGCTAATTTCCACCTCGTTCATTTTTATCAATGGGATGTCTTCTCTTCTGTTGCCTCACTTACATTTTAGGCCCTTGGATAAGAATTTAAAGGCTTGCGAAACTTTTCAGACAAAAACCTAACCAGACATTTTAAGAAGTAGAAAGAGAGCTTGGGATTTAGTCATGTCTCTCCGAAGAAGCCACAGTCCGTCTCCTCCTTCACGCTCGACCAGCAGTAATAACCCTCGAGATTTGGAGAGGAGGATTTTTGTGGGGAATCTGCCAACTGACGACATGGATCGAAAGGATTTGAAAGAATTATTCAGTTCATATGGAAAGATAAATGGTTAGTAAACGTCAAAGTGCACTTCACAGATCTTGACATTTTGCTATTTGTGAAATGTTTTTAAAATGAAAATTCTCACAAAGGCTCCGATTTTAAAGCATTTGTTTTGAAAACGAAAGCAGATATTGATGTGCAGTAAATTTTAGTACTGTAGTGATAGTTGCTTTTTTGTTGCAAAGCAGGTTGGATTATCCTAGTAGTAATAGGAATAAGGCCCAATACCCCCCCAAATGTTCCTTTTTCAGGCGTGTCCATGTTTCGCGGGTACGGATTTGTGCAGTTTGAACGTGTCGAGGAAGCAGAAGCGGCAAAAGCGGGACACAAGGGTCGACTATATAAGGGGTATAAAATAGGTAAGACTTCACCGTTTTCAGTGTGACTGCGCAGCAAATACATTAGAATACATAAAAAGAAGGAATCCTTCTGCAATGTATAAGTCATCTATTGGGCAAGGTGTTAGATTTCATGCACCACCTTTTTATAAGTGCTGTAGCTTTGCCTGCGCCTTTCCGTCAGATCGATGTGTCCAACTACAATTCCACCTCAGCGTTAAAAAAAAGAATGTTGTAGACAATATTGCTCATTTTTTTGCAATGCACTTCTCAAAATAAATAAATACAAGATTAAATTGTGGCAATGCCTTTTGAATTAACATTTTATACCTTCATGTATTTTCCTGGATTGTATTTTAATGAACTTGTGCAGTACATAAATGTAATTCCTTCCAATTTGCGCCGTATGAAATACTAAGTTGTAACATGATGGTCGGCAATTAGTTGATAAACAGTGGATTTGTTTGAGGTTGTTTATTTGTTGCTCTTCCGTATTTGTTCATCTTTGATATATTTTTTATGAGACAGCATTCTAACAATTGCAATTGTAAGACCTTGTAACTGCAAAAACCATGGATCAACTGAAGCCCTGCAGAGCGATGATTTAGAAAACGTTCTTGGAATTCTGCAAAAAATGTCATGGATCTTTGCGGCGACAGTCCTTTTCACTTCAAAGGGTGAACGCTTATTCTGAGTTATATGTTACTGTTCTGTTCAACGTTTGGATTGGTTTATTTTCAGATGTAAATATGGCAGCGGAGCGACGACAACCTAAACTTCAACCTCGGCAGAGCCCTCCACGAAGGTAAAGTAACGCGAAATGGTTCGGAAGAACTACCAGCGGTGCCACCTGCTCTGGTAAAGCGGGTCTCTTTCAGCAGTCTTTCCACCGATGGTTCAAGCACCGGTTCGCTGCGGATAGACTTTCGCGTTTGTGTGGACAAAAAAAAACATTATTTTTATCTTTCAGTCAATACGAATGTGAACCAGGTCTCTTTGCCTCTCAAAGATGTTCGCTTAAAAAAAACAACAATAAAACAACTGCTCTTTCTGTGTTTGCGTACATGAGATCACTGTCCTCCAATCCATCCGGAATTGTCTCATTGCACGCATCTGACGAGGTGTGAGCTGCAAAAAAAACACTTTTGGTATCAATTTTTCAAGATTGTACCTTGCGTGTGAATGTCTTCAAAGTTAGGTTTTCGTGTCGTAAAGGACATTGCCTAGAACAGAAATGTCAATGTGTGATATTCACATGCGTTTAAATGGCTACTAAATGCTGGTCAGCCACGCTTTGCGACGTTGCAGTAAATTTATTGTGTATCTGCAGTTACAGCCATCAACAAATGCACCGTATATTTAGAACGTTTTACATGTCTGGGTTTGACTGATCAATCTAATCAAATAACCAAAATGTGAAAAAAAAGTACCAAAAATACGCACGTACTGTTTCGTTCTTAAATGTTACGTTCTGTTTTCAATATTCGAGGGATGGAACGTGTGAAATCCTTAGGTATATACTGAAGCACCAAAATGAAACTACAACTAGGGAGGTTTTGCGCATTTAAGAGCTCAAACTGACATGAATAGGGCACCAAAACATAGCTAACGCTATGCACATTGTCGTTCAACCAGTTCTCAGTGAGATTATTAGCAGGAATAATTGTGACCGGTCTGTTTAGTCTGCGTGCGTCATGGGGTTCTTAATCTTCAATGTATCACAATTCAAAACCACTCGTTTGTGAAATCGTTTACACAGATGTTTTCTGTCTTCTAGTCACTCAGGAAATACCTAATCTGTACCTGCCACGCTAAAAAGCAAAGTGTCTCCTCTTTTCTTCCCACCCTAAAATTTACATCTTTTGTCTGGCAATTACCTCAACCATAGGCTTTTATTTGTCAATAACTCATACACGTATGTCCTTCCAGTAATTCATATGGGAGTTATCGGGAAAGCCGGGATTCCCGTCCCCGCTCGCGCTCGCCAGTACATGGGCGGGACCACCGCGATGGGAGGGAGCCAAGGCCCCGTGAGCATGACGACCGTTACCGTGCCGCCGAAAGCCGAGATAAGGACCCCAGGGGAGACCCCGCTTACAGGTGATCACATAGTGCAGCACAGTTAAAAGTCTAATATTCTCTGATATTAAAACAAGAATGCTTTCAAAAGCACATGGTCATCAATTGTTACAAAGTACTAGTAAGCAACTGGTATTGGAAAGTGAAATAATTGTGGAACTGTTATTCAGGGAGGAGGGGTATGATAGATACTACCGTGGAGCCGGTGAGGATTATTACCGCAAGAAGGAGGATCCTTACAGAGATCCGTACAGCAGAGATCCATGGAACGGCCGTCGAGAGCCAGAAGGTAAACAATTTCTGCAAACCTGATGTGGTATTTAATCAGCTTTTTTGAACCTAGAACAAACACCACTAAAACTGGATTACACTTTTTACGTTTAAAAAAATATATATGAAAATTGTTTTTATATATAAATACAAATTAAGAAAAATATGTTTTTCTCTTTCTTTTTTTTGTATTCTCAGAAGCTCGTGCGCCGGTAGAGGACCGCCGACGTAACGAGCTATATCGTCAGTACTACGAAGAACTCCAGCGGCGCTATGACACAGATCGTCCAGTCGACTGCTCCGTCATCGTGGTCAACAAAGCGCAGAAGTATGGCCACTTTCCTTGTCATTAAATATGTGGTTCTCCAAAAAGCCTTTGGGACTAAGTGCCACCTGTTAAATCAAGCATTAAAGTAAAACATCCTGTAGAAATACAACTTAAAAAATGTAAAGTTAGCATTAGCACAGAATAAAGTAGTTTGTAAGTTTCATTACACATTACATTTCTAGTTAACTGACCTATGGCCTTGTGGCGCACTGCTTACCTCTGGTGCACATCAAAGTTTTAGAACCACAGTGCAAACAGGTTCAAATTAGAGATTGAAGAATAATGTCCCTGTCTATAAAGTTGGGGCAATGTAAGTTAATCTCACTGACTACAGGCAGACATTTAATATTTTTGATGGAAGTAATTATGCAGAATATTGTTTTTGGTGGTGGCAGCAGTAGAGGCCCCACTAGTTTTTGTTACGTTGTCATTTCATATCTTCCTTGTTTTCTGCCCCTCTGCGTCTTGTCTGTCCACGTTTGCGTTGTCCTAACTGTAGGGAGTATGCGGAAACGGTGGGGCGGAAGGTTCGTGATCTTGGCATGGTGGTGGACCTGATCTTCCTCAACACCGAGGTGTCCCTCACGCAAGCCCTGGAGGATGTGGGCCGTGCCCGGACCCCCTTTGCCATCATCATTACCCAGCAGCACCAGGTGCACCGCTCCTGCACCGTCAACATCTTGTATGGCACGCCACAAGGTGAGACTGGAGACGTCAAGCTGCAGGAACCTGTTTAGAGCCATTGGTTTGCGGAGCGGGGGGGAGGGGATCGGGGGGTGTAAATTTTTACATTCATTTTGACAAGTTGAGGGGGAACGTTCTGACAAATTGCACATAGTTGCAAATGGGTGTAAATATTGAGGAAAGAAACTGAATTGAAAATGTAAGTAAGATTATTTAGCCTTTATTTTATTTTTGGACATTAGACACATGTATGTATGTTGTTGATATTTGCAGATTTTTTTCACCTTTTTGACTTAACATATTTAAGTGTTCCTATTTAATTATCATTTTATATTTTAATTTGTATGTGACTTCTTGCCTTATGCAAAGCATTGAATTGGCAATGTATATGAAATGCACTAATACAAAATACATTTGACCACCCCTATCCCCACTCTACAGCCCTAACGTGTGTCCCCTTAACCCTCTGTACCCCACAGAACACCGGAACATGCCCATGCAGGACGCTATGGTGCTGGTGGCCGACAACTACGACGCCTACAAGGTGGAGCATCGCGACAAGGAGCGCGAGGAGATCTCCAGGAAGGCTGCCAAGATGGCCGATGAGGTTCTGATCAGGGAGCCAGACAGCGAGAGTCACCCAGTCTCCCTGCTGCCCACCATCACACTGCTGGCAGAGTCCAGGTAAGTTCAATGAGACGACTCCTCTCGGAAGTCTAGTGGCATATTTTTGTCGTTTTAAAACAATAAAATAAAGAATAAAAAAAGTCCCTAACCATTGTTCAAATGGAGTTGGTATATGTTGATATAAAAGTCTGCAAATTTGTTTTCAACTTAGGTTTAGCTGTATTGGGCCTCATGTTCTTTTTGTTTGGTTATTGTGTTTGATCTGTTAGGTTCATAACACCCGAGGAGCTGGACAGTCTAGTGTCCTACCTGAGGGACAAGAGAGACCGCATGGTACGAGGCAGTGTTGATTCTCACACAGGTAAGCGGTCCAGTTGAGGCCACACTACTCTACTTATGTAAAGGGACGTAGGGGCGTATCGCCGTGCTGTAGCTAAGGTTATGCTATTGGTGTTTTGAGTCAAGTTTCCTTCTCTATAGGCTTTAAAAAATTTTTTAGATTTCAGTCACATTTGGTGCATCGTAAATAGAATTACGCTCTTAATACATAAATATGTTTATCAAATAAGGCTTTGTTATAACCTGAGTAATTCTTGAATCTTTCCACAGCTGTTCTGCCAGTGGCCAGCCACCTCGAAGCCCCGCCCCCAGCCGCTGTCATGCCCTCCGCAGGCCACGCCCCTCCCCAATCCAGTCACATGGCCCTGACCTCGGCCTCCAACCCCCCTCCCAACCCCAACCATCAGCAGGAGCTGCAGGCGAAGATTCTCAGCCTTTTCAACAGCGGAGGTGGGGCTGCAGCTTCCACAGCCAGCCCTTCCATGGCCCCACAGTCGTACAGCATGGGTAGCCAGCTTCAGCACCAGTCCTCGAGCCTTCCACCCACCTCGGCCCCGCCGCCTTCCCAGAGCTCCCAGATGATGGCGGCAAGGCCCCCTATGAGGCCCCCGGGTGCCCCCCCGGCAGGGATGGCACAGGCGTATGGCTTGCCGCCAGCAGGACGCATGCTGGCCCCCCCGGGAGGGCAGAGGCCCCCCGCCGCGTCTTCGGGGATCAACTTCGACAACCCCAGCGTCCAGAAAGCCCTGGATACGCTTATTCAGAGCGGGCCCACTTTCAACAACATCGTGAACCCTGGGAACTCTCCACAGGCACCCCGACCAGGCATGGGCCAGCCCCCTCCGATGTCCATGTACCCACGCCATTACTGATTCAGGAATATAGTGAAGGAATATATCCGGCCCTCCTGGTCTAACAACTCCACAAACCACAGCCCTGTTGTTGTAGAGATGAGCATAGACAGCCAGGTTATGTTTTTGTTATTGTGAATGCTTTTAATGATTCTTTTTCTCTCGTTTTTGTTTTTACTCTTGCAATTTAGTTAATTGATGAGACTATTTTTAAAGTCAGTGTTTTTTGTTCTTGTAATTAACAGTTTCCTTCATGATTTGATTTGTTTAAAGGCGGTGTTGCACGTTAGAGGGTATGTACTGTATACTGATTCTTCCCTCTCAGTTTTGGCCATCATATGGGTGAAATGTTGTCTTTTGTGGGGTAGACCTGCACAGCTAGACTTTGATACATTTCCTTTTCTTGCTGGATAACTAGCAGTGCTCCTTAAATAAAACAATTTGAAAGAGGAATGTTGTATGTTTTGATTTGAGGTTAAAGTTATTACAGGAATGATGACTCTCACACCAGACTGTAATAAAATGGTATTGATTTATTGCATTTTGTGCTGACAAATCTATAAAATGGAACAGGTATCGCCAGAAGCCAGAGATATAAGCATTTGATTGAAATGTAAGATAAAACTACGTTTTCCTTTTTAATATGCCATGAAACACAATAGAGAATAATACAGATATTTTTTTTTTATTTCTTCAGAATATTTAATTTACACTGACACAAAAAATAAACACCTCCACACTAACTGTATTGATGTATTTTCGCATACAGTAGATCCATTAAGACCCTGTCCCACACCCAGCCCTCCCACCCTTAGCAGTTAGAAGGATATGTGTACACACATACACACCCTTACGGAACTTCAAAGGAACATTACGGCTTCACCAAAAGACTACATAAAGTATCAAGGTAGATGATCGAACGAGGTTTAGTGAGAAGCTATTTTCGCTTGTGGTTTTGAGTTTGAGTGTATACTGTAAATAATTTGTATCTACTTCCGTTCCCTTCAAACTTTAATTCAGAAAGCCTTTCACAACTTCAATGAACTAAAAGCAAACTCAATATGATTTGTTTTCTATTCAGAGAATGAGTAATTGATATTTGATTTTATTAAAAAGTCAGTGGGACATAAATAATTGAAAGGGCAACATTGACTGGCTGATTGTTTTGACTTTTAAATATGGTATCTCAAATGTGTACATTAGTATTAGTAAATTTTTTTATTAGTACAACCATTTTGAACTTTAACTTCTCATGTAGGTTTTTTTCAATGATGGACGATAGATGCCAATTTGTTCCAAAACCAAATGAGATAGTAGTATTTGTATGTGAAGTCTAAATATAAGTAATTAAGTCTGTTTACATCATTGAAATAGTGAACACTTACAAATCTGCAACACATATACTTTGCTAATCCGTATATGCAGATATACATGACTTCATTTATACAACAATGTCAAGCAGCCGCCTGTTAAACCAATAAATCTACAATAAAAATATACTAGTATTCATTAATCATTTACCTCCATAATGAACACACTGATTGCCCAGTGAAAAGAAAATAAAGCAAACAATCCATAATTAATCTACTTAAAGAAAAGTGTAGATAAAATAAACCAATATGAACAAAATACTGTACACCACAAACACCTCAATATAATTTCAATACTACACCTTGTTCAGCGTAATGTGCATGCATGCTTTGAGTCACACAACATAGCTGGACTAAGGCTCTGCTTGGATTGCATCATAGATTAGTTTCAACCAATTCCCGGGTATATAGACCAAAATAGCCCATACAATCATTAATAGAAATAAGTAGAGCAGTCAAACACTTCATAACTCAAGGTATTGTTGGTTTGAAATAAGTATTTCAAATTACAATAAGGCTATTTCTCTCTTTACCTTACAGAAAAATAAATAAACAATATATTCAGTTGTTATGAGGCACTATATACCCATCTGTGGTGTTGGATTCTATTTTCAGAGATATGCCCTCCTCAACCAAGGAGCAGATGCTTTATAAGAGCCCTTAATATCCACTTCAATATGGATGGAGACTGCAGCGATCGCCAGCAGGTCTCATGCTACAGTTGTGCAGGCAAGGTTTTAATATATATATA
>JAVQIZ010089003.1:0-10613 GCA_036023535.2 Galaxias brevipinnis
CACACACACACACACACACACACACACACACACACACACACACACACACACACACACACACACACACACACACACACACACACACACACACACACACACACACATTCCCTGTCTCTCTGCTGTCAGCCTCATACTGAAGAGGTTAGGCCAGGCTAATGTTTACGATCTGTAATAATAAGGCTGGGAACTGCCACTATAATCACCCTTGAACTGGGTTTAGCCTGGGCCTTATTGCAGTTATTATAGAGGTAATTCAAGCCACCACAGAGAATCTTTAGATTTCATTGAAGCCTTTTGGGGTGATGCTGGGCCTTGACAATAGCCATCCATCTTTCTAAACAGTCCTAATCTGAACGGAGGATCCCAGCCTCCGATTGTGCCCTTGATGGATAGCTCTCCATTTTTTTCTTAGCTCTCTTTCCTTGCTTTCTTCGCTTGGCAACCTGTCTGAAGACTTTCAATTTCGCACATTGAAAATCCTTTACTGCTGAGAGGAGGCCACAGGCTTTGTCACAGTCAAAAATCATTGGCAGGAGTTTCTGAAAAAGGAGGTCCCCAAAGACATATCTTTGGTCTATTAATCTTTTGTCTCTTAAATATGTGCTGTCATTAAAACTGAAAACTAAAAACAGGATTTAAAAACATCAGCCAGTCCAATTCTTTCAAGATCCACAGAAACCAGTTAAAGCTTATGTATAGCCTAAAACACACGTGACCTGAATATCAGGCATCAACCCCTTTACTCAAAGTAATATTTAAACAGACGAATATCCAATGATCAATTTGAATTGTGATTTTTCACATACAAAAGAGCAGGTCACCCAGAGGGGTGAGAGTGAGGAGAAAGAGATAATGATTTTAAGGATTCTGCCAGTCCGGGGTGCCAGCCAGCCAGAAGGTTGTATCACAGACAGCTTATGAGTAGACCCAACATCCCCAGCCCTCATTCGAAGACATTGACAAGTATGGGGTTTATACAAGGAAAACAAGCCTAACTCCAAAGAAGTCATGTGAACAAATTGTATCACAGCTTCAAATCAAAGCCGCCATTTGCTCCCAGGTCCATAAAATGTACAAATGCTACAAATAAAATTAATAACATTAGGACAGTTGCTTCGAGGCAAATGTGACTGGATAGTACAGTTCACTAAACATCGGTATGTTGAAAATCACCAAAAAATCGAAGTTTCCAATAAAACATTGGAAAAGCTTGGGTCTTAAAATAACTTTAAACATTCTTATTTTTATATTATTATATAGCTTTCCTCAATTGATAGACAATACCGAGATCAAAACATGAAAGCCTAGTCAGTGATTTTATTTGAGAGCCACTTGTCAGCCTTTAGGCTGCACTATACTGTACATGTGAATAAGTTAAACAGCCCTCATTGCTGCAAATACATATGAAGTCTTTACTGAAGTGAATCAATGGGCAAAAATGATCTCCTACTGCAGTATATTGGCAAAAGTTGTACTTTACTCATTTAGATTAAATTTTATTGTGCAGCTTCAAGCTAGTAAATTCTAAATACATTTTACGTCTTCAAAGGTTGGTGGACATTAGCAATTGTGCATCATTAGCGATTGTGCTACTGTGGTTGGCTTTGTTTCCTGTCATGACCTTTAGATAACCTCCACAGTAATTAGCTGAGAATACAATTCAGCATGAATAGCATGCAGTATCACCATTGTTTACCCAAACAAATATAGCTTTAAAAGAAGGATAAGAGACCAGTGGCACGGTATAGCAGTCATTAAATAATTACAGCAAGCACCAATGCCTTAGGAATGAATAAATAAACACTTTAGGCTCTAAAATAAACGGGCATGCTAATCCATCAGCCATCATCTGAGACCTCCTGTCATTGCTCACAGTATGCCATCAGTCCAGAGCTTTAATTAACTCATTTAGAGACGGCATGACAGCAAATAAAATATGAAATGAAAAATGAAAAACAAAAGTTTTATACAGACCTGAGTGCTCAGTTTTCCAATTAAATTCCAAGCCCATTCCACCTTGCTGAAGCTAAACTATTTAGACTAGAGTTTTTATCTATCTGACAAAAATGCTAATTACTTCAACATAATCAGTAAAATATGTTAAATGCCATTTTTAAACAAGAAGAAGACCAAGACAAAAGGTTCTCTGATGATATATTCAAGTGTAAATTTATGTTTTTCCGTAGAGTCTGTACTAAAAGCATTCCACACATGGCATCACATTGAATTACCTAATATCAGAGCCTGGAAATAGATGTAACATGGTCTAGCTGCATGCCGCAAAAGTGCACTAAATGTGATAGCTGATATGTGTGCCTCTGAAATGTGCAACAATAGCCAAGTATAAAAAGTGTGGTGCAATCTACCCATTATTGCTACTCGTCTATTTTCTCTGTTCCCTTTTTATCCCAGCATCATGGCATCCTTAAGTACCTTCACGATCAATCATTTTTATGCTCCGCTGGCAAGATTCATTATACTTGGAGACAGTGTATGTGCTATTGTAAAGATAGGTATGGTAGACAATAAAATACAAGGAAAAAACTTGAGGATGCTGTCATGTACAGGTAGTGTGAATAGTGTACATGTTAGCTACTAAACATGCAAGAATTAGTCAGCCATGGCTAACTGTGCCTTTCTGGGGACAAATGGAGGCTGTAACTAGGGCTAACATGCACCAGTGGGTCTTGATTGTATGTAAAGCAAGAGAGGAAAATGGTATTAGCATTGACAAGGTAATGCCAGCGAGGTGCACCATGGTACCATCGCTTTTTTTTTAAGACTTGTGCAATCAAATTTTTTTTTCTTGGGTAAAGAAACACCTCAGGGCATGAAAGAGTAGGACCCCAAAAAGTAATAAGTAAAGAGTTGAAGTGGGCATTCTCTTTTAGCAACATTCCCTCTTGACTTTCATTTGATCTTTCAGCCATCTTCAACAGTCAAGGAAAACAGCAGTGTGTAATAATAAAAAAACAGACAAATCAAAGCTATTGAATTTCTCTATTTGTTTCGTCTGTGTTGCAAACGGATGTCTCCCAAAGCAGCAATGTTTCAGGGTTTTGTTGTGTAGGCTTCCAGGAAAAGTGATATATTCACCACATGGGTCAGAATATTTTTTTTATTTGATAAATGTGTGTGCATGAACTCTAAGGTTATTGCAGTGGTTTATCACCAGCAAGTAGAGGTGAGCTTAGAAAAATCCAACAACAAGTTTAGTAAAGCCTTTTTCAAGAAAAAAAATCCTCTATCAAAGTAAAAAGATGCTTGCTAAGCTTTTGTATTAGAAAAAGCACCCATTTTGTTCAGTTTGTGATATAATCTTTAACAGTTGGTTGGGGTGAATACTTAGCTAGGGGAATCTCTTAAAAGGTATTTACATATTTTTAGCTATGCTCCTTGTAACAAGATCTGATTTACATGCCAGTTTTGAACCACTGAAAATCCCAAATGGGACTACTGCATGAACAAAACCAGATGGTCTTTCATATTCGCACTTTCCTCTTTTTGGACAGATAAAAGGTGGACATTTTAAAAAAGCTTTCTTATGAGAAATTAGGGTTGGGTTTTTTGACATTTACTGTAACTTACTTTGACTTTACATCTGAAGCCATGTCACAAGCTGACCATCAAAGTATCAACATTACCACCATTATCTTGTTTATACAAAAACATCATAGCAATAGTCTTAAAGCTATGTAATATTTTAAATATGAAAGTGTTGTCATATGTACATCTATTTGAGGTATTCTACTAACATACAGTAGTACATCATTTAAATAAATGTTTTACATGTTGTACTGGTCACACTAGACAGCCGTTCGAACTATTGGCTATGCCTGCACTGTTATGCCAATGTTCACTTGCCTTTTTCCAATGCAATTGTCCTGTAGCCATTGTTTTGAGGAAGCCTAGCCTATTTATGAATAAAAACAACACACTGGGATTTCCATGCATGAGGTCATCTTGTTACCTCTCCTTAATATGACACTTGCCAACGTCGGCTGAAAGTTAGGAGTGTTACAAAGGTTCATCACTGATTGACCCTTTTAGCCAGTGTAATTAATAATAGCAGGCATTAGCTGGCCTTAGCTGGGAGTCGATTGTGTTTCCAAGTCAATCACTCCAGTCGTGCCGGTGCTGCATGCAGCTGTCTCCAGAGACTTGTGCTAGCACTAATGGGCCTAGCTGCTGGTTACCGAGTCGTAATCCTATCAATAATAAAACAGCCCGGGCATCTGAGAGAACACATCCCCTCACACCCATCCATTACTTTCTCTTTTGGATAAGAGGTTTTTGCTGTCCACAGCCCATCTGCGACCTTTTTTAGTATGATGTATTATTTACATTATATATTTTGGGGTATTTTATGTAATTTTTTTTTACTTTACTGGGCAATTTAAATGTTTTATTAACATTTTTTGTGTAGATATTGTAAAAACTTAGAAAATTGTTAAAATTGTTAAATGCATAAAGATCTCTAGATATTGTAAAAACTTTGAAAATTGTTAAAATTGATAAATGCATAAAGATATCTGTTACCGACCAGTTTAAAACAAACTGTCACCTACCTGTTCCTTCAATATAGCTAGCATGCAACAATAAAACACTCTTCATTAAACTTCAAACTGAAATGGACATTCATAAAAACATCTATTACATTCACTATTTTGGTTTGCATTTTGTCGATCTACAATGTGATACACTCCAATTCCACCACCAATATCTTGGTGCAGGGCTCCAAAAGTAGCTATTTAAATGTGCTGATGTGTCGCCTTGCACAGGTAATATGTGCACTTCCCTGCCGTATCATTGTGCCTGAACCAAATGAAAACAATCACAATTTCAGCAAAGGGTCAATGTGCCTATTGCTCTTTGTTGCCACAGTTGAGACATAGCACTGGATAGGATGAGTACAATGGATGTTAAATGCCTTTTGTGACCCCACTGAGACAAAATGCTGCTGCTATCAGCCCCTGCCATCGCCTTCCCCTGCATCTGAGAACACAGGAAGTCATTATGGATCTCTGGGAGACCTAATAGGCTGAGCCATAGATATGAACTTGTAAGACCTGAATGGATGGGAATATAAAAGGGCACTTCCGCGGAACACAGCGCCTTGCGTGTTATCGGGGCAATTTCAGGATGTTGTGCAACGATTCCAAATCTATGAGTTTGACAGTAGCATTCTTGTCCCTGTCTCTGAGCACCGGCGACGCTGAGCGTGGCAGTGGGTGTGATTAACACGAGCGCCCGCACTGTTAAAACAGCCCTGATTGAAGCCGAGTGCCATGCGTTAGGGGAGTGCCTTTGCTCCATCTGTGAGGGGCAGCGGAGCTGCACAAGCACAGCCATAGGGAGAAACTTCGCTGGCTGTTTGTTTGCTACAGCAGGGTAACTGTGATGCCTTTGGTGACCAGGTTTCCTCTCTTTGCACCAGTCTGCCTGCCAATGGCCCGACAAACAGACGGGCTGGGGCCTTGTCGGCGCAGTGCGAGCTGCCATGTGTGGAGGGGGAATTTACGGCCCCGTTCCTCTGTCAGTAATGGCCCTTATGTTTGACAGCGCTCTATTAAGCGCTGAACAGAGAGCCCCAAGCGATGCCTTGGTCCCAGTCTGACTTCACCTCAGCCTTATAGCACGTACCTAATGCTCGAGGGTTGACACACTGTCAATATAGCCTGACGAGCTAATGGCAATAAGAAAAGCTACCAGTCACTCCCTTATCTTGCAAATAAAGCTACCCCAGGCTCTGGAACACACAACCAAAAGAACTGGTTTCACCTGACATTATAGAGTACTGTTTATTTAAAATCTTTTGCCATTGTTAGTAGGCTCAAGTTAAATCACGCTTCATTGACAGCCCTGTTTTGAGTCAGGGAATATTACTTTCAAAGACGTGTTTCCGAGATGCTTTGCTTAAGAAATGGCAATCAAAGTTGTATTAGCAAGTAGGGACGGAGACGACAACTAATGGGAGGATATGTCAGTAGGAGTATGAGACTTCCATTAAAAAGTCAAATAGCACGGCTCCAAGCTTGTACAGGCAGTGTAAAGATAAGCTGTCGCTAACCAACTCCTGCTTCACAGGAGCCCATTTTCCAGAGGGCGAACAAAAACCCTGTTGCTTACACAGGGCGCACTATGATGTAGTAGTATTTGTAGCAACGGACCACTGTTTTTCCTCGAGCCGTCTCATTCTCTGTGCATCAGATACCCTCTCCCCTTTCACTTGGGTAAACACTGGCAGAGAGAGTATGTGACTCGGGTCTCTTGGGCATGGTGCAGTTCAATGTCATTATGAAAGTTTAATCAACGGGAGCAGGAAGCAGTAGTTAGTCCCACAGGAAAGGGGCTTAGGCCGCCGACCAGGACACTTGGCAAGGGGTCTCATATCAAATTTATTAGTCATTAGAATGGCTAACAGCAAACATTGGCCAATGCAGGAGCAAGGGCTATAAAAACTGAGAAAATGAAATGCTGCTGTCTGTCTAGACGTCCCACAGGAAACAAGACCGGGAGCCCAGGGCTTCTCAAAATTGTAATATCAGGAAAAGACAAACCAGTATGGAGAGGAAGGACTTAAAATTAATAACCACAGAGATACACATCCAGATGTCTGGGGTTGTTTTTGTTTAATTAGGCCTATGTCAATATTCTCAGAAATATTTAGACTATGGTCAAGGCTAGGCCAAATCGCAACCAACCACTAAAGCAAGTGCTCAGTTTCATGGTTTTGGAAGATATGGTTTTGCTGGAGAAAAAGTCAATGCCTCTGTGGCACATTCCTACTAAGAAGCGGCATGAAACAATAACCCATTTATGGTCTAAAAAAGAAGCTATGATTTGAAAGGAGAAGCAATGGTAAAGCTGTGACTGTTACCGGTCTTCTGTGCCGTTTATTTCAAGTCGTCTCACTTCTCGTGTGAAATGTTTGGAATAGTTGGCTATATTTGCCACTTGTGTGCTATAAATGTGTGCAGTGGGGAAAATTGCTCTTTTGGGGCTCTAAAAGTGTCCTAAGTCTAGCTATTAGTGGGGGAGGTTGAGTCTCAAACACGGAAACCAAGATTGAGAGTATTGAGGAAAAAGCAAAAGCCGGTCATAACCACAAGGTTAAACTGCCCAGTAATCCCTCAGGCGAGATAGGGCATTAGAAAAAGAAGTCGTTTAAGAAACATCCTGTTCATTACTGGATTAAAGTCACATGTGACATCAGAGTGAAACATGTCAACAACATCACAGAAGAAAAATAGATTATTCATATATCCATTGAGGGAACGAGTTAGAGGCTATGTGTGCTTGGGTGCCAAACGATGGACGAAGTAATCATGCATTTGATATCATTAGTTAAGTAGTCCCCAATAGCAGACTTGTTTTTGACAGCAGGCTAATTTGAGTAAAAAGTTTGCTGCTGCTAATTAAAAAAGGATGTGGCATTCAAGGCAAGGATTCGCATTTAAAATTTGGCAATGCAGTTTGGCACATATCCTTAACCCTTAACGCTGGACAATTCAAATAGAAATGTTTAAACATAGATAATGAACGGAAAATACAAGGATTTAATCAAGTTCTATCGCTTCATGTTAGCAAGTCATTCTTGTAGTACCTCAATACTCTCTGGTTGATCAAAAGCATTCATATTTTTAGAACACCATATTTAATGGAACAGGACAAGTAGGCCCGCTAGAGAAATTCCACACTATATAACAGCCTAGTCTACTTTATTCAATTTGAAACTGTGGTATATTCAACATATGGAAAACCCTTTGCATAAGAACTATTGCATCACTGGGTGAAAATGTGCAACATACTACCATCATATGGTGTCTGATAGGGTAGGTGGATGGTCGAAACTAACAGAGTGAAGCCAATTATTCTGACTCAACACTCATGTAGAGACAGATTCATACAAAATTCCCAACCCTTGACCTTAACCACTTTCTAATACGTAATATGTGTATGAGTAAGCCCCAACCATGTGGGAAATAAGAACTATAAATGTGTAATGGTGTCCCTTATACGTGCGACAACATTGATGTGCCCTGTTTTGATATAACATGAGGTTCAATTGGTGCTGATGATTATTGGAACCATTTAATAACAAGTAAATATTCTGCCCAGACTGCTGTTTGAACAGCCACGCAGAGGCCTATTATAAAAAGGTCAGCTTGTGAAACAGCACAGCATAAAGGTCCCAGCGAAGGTCATCTAGCTGGTACTGTACCAAATTATTAATAACTCGTTATATGATTTCTTAATGCCAATCAAAATGGTGCTTACCTCTGATGTTTTGTACTGTAGTTGCCCAAAGTAGATGTCCAGAAATAAAATTGCTATGGTTAAACGGAATTTCCGAGATGATAATTTTTGCATCTAAATTACTTAACTTGAGTCAGTCAAAAGCAGGACCAGACTACACTCTTACACTATACATCTAGAGAAGTAGCAAATAATGAAAGACAGATCCTACCATCAAAAGTTGGTCCAACTGACAGGAAATACAGACATGCTTCAAAGGAGCCTTTGATATACTACACCTGAACAACATTCTGCAGTCTGTTGAAAGTATAGAACAAGTTGGGTTTGAATTCATGGACTCACCCTTCAAAACAGACGAGAATCCTTAGAGGCATGAAGCTAATTCTAATTTTCTCTTTTGCAGGGCTCCTGAGGGGAGAGATGCCACACGGCACACCTTGACTGAGGAGCTCAGATAATGTCACAGGTGGCTTGAGCAGCAGGGGAGCCCCAAATCTCCATTACCGGCCCTGAAGAGAGACGCAGTGGAGGGAGGAGGCAGGGGCGAGTGCAATATGGCGAGTTTATTTTCACCTGGCCTCACAGTTTGACCTCTGGGCCATGTGTCGACCCCTCCAGAAGAGCTTGAAAATAATTAAGGATCAAAATCCTTAAGAGTGTCTGCTGGAGAAATAAGAGGTGGGCCCAGGATGACATCCTGCTTAGGCTGGATGCAAAGCAATGTGGAGCACAAAGACGCCCTCGTTCTGGAGAACTGTGCAAAAGACTGTGTCAGAATGCCAATGAACACAACACACAAATACACACAGGCAGAGAGATCCAGCAGAGACGGGAGCTGTGTTATTGTCTATACAGAATGCTGGCTTGTTGGCTGGCTGATGTTGGTCTGGATTGATCTGTAACACATTCATTCTTTCTTCAGATGTTCACCCAGTTCAACCTTGCTTAATACGCACTGCCAAAAGCACTGGGCTCCCGTTTGGCAAAGTTACAGTACATCATAACATAGAGGGAAGCAGCGGAAAAAGGAAAGAAAGAAAGAAAGATGTAAGCATATTAGAAGAGAAAAAATATGGTAAAAATTAAAGGAGGAGAGTAATACATTCTAAACCAACAAATAACAAAAAACCTGATTGAGCGTAACCAAAGGACAAAAACATATGACGGCAGGGGGAAGAAAGGCTGGAGAAAGAAAAGGAGGCAAAAAGGAGTGAATTTCTCTATTGCTCTGACCCGCTTCCTCAGCCCAAGTCGTCCACACCCCCTACCCCCGAGTGGCCAGGTGGCAGAGCCTACTCGGGGAGGAGCGCAGACGGCCCTCCCACCCCTCTCCATTCTGTCCCCACTGTCACTCCACACTTGGGGCGGCGGTGGCACCAGCCAGCCAGAACACAAAGAGAAGGGACATACACACGCCAGACTCTGGGCACACTTTGAGCAACACTTAAACACTAATGGCAAGCTTTAAAGAGAGAAAAGAAAAAGAGATTGCTGTAAGTCAAATGTTTCAACAAAATATATCTACCGTACCAAAAATAGTGTTTTCACAAATTGTTCAAAAGGAACGTGGAATAAAAAAAATTACCTATCAGCTGCCAGGCAACAAGAGAAAGCATATTTCTTTCTGGTGTGGGTGGTACGACCCAAATACATTTTTTTGTCAATACTTACTTAATTTTTTTAATAGTTGATGTTCCATACGAATGTAGACACATTCTTTTTTTTTGTGTATAGATATATTTATTGAGAATGTACAATCATGAACAAAGATTTGTAATTAGTATGCTTGACAACAGTAAATTCTATTTTTGATAAACAAAAAACTAAAGATAAACAGAACAACTATATCCCACCCACCCCACCCTCACTCTCTCTAAACAACAATGTATACATTTAAAATTCACTTTGACAATTACGTTCGACATAAAATATATAGGAGGCCATTTAAAAATAAAAAAGCTGTAAACAAACCAGAAAAGAATAATACTGATCAGTCCCTCAGGTCCAGTCGTGTTAGAATGTTCAAAAAGGGAGTCCATGTCTGGTCAAATTGTGTTAGTTTGCCCCGTTCTGAATGGAGGATTTTTTCAGGAGTGCAGTATGACAACAGTTCGTTAATCCAGTATTTCTGATTTGGGGGTTCTGTTGATTTCCAGTTTTTAAGTATACACTTTTTTGCCGCAGTAGATGCCAGCAAGACAAAGTATCTCTTACAAGGAAGTAGTTTTAGGGAAGCAACATCTCCAAGTATCCAAATCTTAGGATCAGAGTCCAAACGAAATCCACACACGTCTGAGGTTATTGTAATCACATTATTCCAATAAGACTACAACTTTACACAATTCCAAAGCATA
>JAVQIZ010089016.1:0-10271 GCA_036023535.2 Galaxias brevipinnis
GGATACCACTTCCTGTGACCCCCCCCCTCCTCCTCTGTGGTGCTACGCCCACCCCCCTAATAATCCCCCTTGGCTAACAATGAAGCCGGTGCCCTACAATCACATCCTGGTGCCTCCTCATCCCCTCAGCCTGTTTTTTACCTCCTGTCGAGGGGGCCTTACCTACGGGATTGAAAGACAGCGGGACAGGCCGCTAGACGTCCCACGATGGGCTGCTCCACGGCCCGTGGGTCCCCTAGGCCTGGTGGCCTACCAAGAGGCTACACACTGTCCACGCCAACCATATATCAGGCGGAGCGGGCCTCTTCAAGCGCCTGGCACCTGCAGCCAACAGAGACCAATTAGAGAGAAGAGAGTAATGGGATGCGATCGCTCTCTGCCAGGCGTCGGCCTATCAGGCGGCGGCGTCTCTTCCCGGAACTCATTAAGAGAAAAAAAGTTTACGTTGAGAACTAAAGTTGATCTTAACTCCCACGGTGTTGGCAATAATGGATGGCCAACTAGTAAAGAACGGAGCCTAAATCCACCCATTGTTTTGAATATGGGAAAATAAAGACATAATAAGCAGAATGGTGAGATGGGGAGACAGGAGCAGTAACACCTTGATACGGATCTCATTAACTTGACAAAGGGCCAACCAAAGGCCCTCGTATCTGCTGTAGAATCAGAGATGAAACGGGATGATGGTGTGCAAAACACATCCTTAACACCATAGCCGATATCCCAAAGGAAAAATCTTTCCAACAGCATTTTTCTACCTATAACCATGTGCTTTGTGACTTAAAAGTATCGCGGATGGGCTTTATTTTTCCCTATAGATGGCTTCAGTGGGAACGGAGCTCCGACTAATTAACTATGGCATAAACAGCATGTTCTAATCAGAATCTGTGAAGAAATATCGCCCCAGATAAAGAAACTTTCTGCTACAAAGAGCACTGTATTGATCAGCCTCGTAGCCCCCCCCTCCCCCCCTCGCAGATTGTCAGTTGTCAGGGGGCTCGTTGGCTGCTTTCGGGTCGCGGCTGCCTGCCTGACGCCCTCCTACCGAAATTAATTTGCTCGGTCATGCAGAGCCGTGTCAGAGGCAGACGAAGGCAGCCATTCATCACCCTCCTCTCCTCCTGCCTGTCACCACTCCCCTCGAGTGTGTGTGTGTGTGTGTGTATGTGTGGGTTGAGAGAGGAGAGGAGCGGGGGGCAGCGGTTAGCTGTCAGAGCACCTCTCCACCATCCCTGGGCACCGTCCCCCGGAGACCACCCGAGTGTGTTTGCGTATTCTCTTGTGTGTGTGTGTGTGTTGGAATGTCTACCTGCCACCTCCACACACCTTCACACTGACAGGCCCCGGTGGGCGGCTCAGGCTGGGGAGACAAGAGGAGCGGAGGGTGAGGGAAGGCAGAGGAGGGCCAAGGAGGAGAGGGACCCAATTATCCCGCACGGCTGACATGTTCAAATCAGCCGGCGTGAACTCTTACCCCCCTGCTGTCTATCTCCAGTCTCGCGGAGGCGCGTTAGCGACAGGCTAAAGCTAATGGAGCTGTGCGTTTACCTCGTCTCCGGGCCCCTCACAGCGGGGGTCCGCCCGAGGCGCTGGGCCCACGAGCCATTAGCCCCCGCAAATCAAGTGCGGGCGGGCCCCGCCGGAGCTGTCTCCCGGCACCATTAGGAGGGCTGAAATCAAGTCTTGAGGGCCACGACCCGACGGATGAGACACAGTCCATTTGAAGCTCCATTAGAGGGCACTCGCTGGGCTCACGGCTAAATGACGAGGTTTATCAGCAGCCAGAGGGGGGACGGGGGGTGTGTGTGTTTAGAGATAATTTACTCACTTTTTCCTCTGGCTCAGGGGGACTGACGTGATGAGGACAAATGGATGGAGACCAGAGGCTCTAAGAGAGGGGCTATTATATCTGCCTTTACAGCACACTCTAAAATGGGGAGCAGGGGGGAAAAAAGAGAGAGTGCTGCCTTTGTTATCAAAATAAATGATTGTGGTCCGAGTGGTAGTGGCCAAGGTGGGCCAGCCATTTGCTATTTCCTCCAATTCTGTGTGATGTGCTCAGATGTCCATCTTCATTGAGAACATGGTCATCAACATGGCAGATACGGGATACTCTACAAAGGTTGCTCTAATGCAAAAAGCTGTACATTGCACCATTTCTCACAGCAATAACAGTTTGTGTAGCACACGACATGCACACACATTGTGGCGTTTCTCCATTAAATGGACAGCGGGCCACTGAGGCACAGTAAACACAGTGACAGTACACAACAAGGGTACATAAAAAACCTTTATTATTGTTTATAAGGTAGGACTAACGACAACATGCTTTTACCACAAGAGAAAATAAAAAGATATTGCACTGGTTTTACTCAAGCACATTTTTTCCCCCCCTCTTCAACCCCTTTTGTCTTACTGCTGGACAACTGAACCTCACTCCCCTCTCTCTCCCGACTAACGCAACGGAAAACACACACACACACACACACACACGCACGTAATTACACACAGCCCCTTTAAATAGTCTAAGTCCATGCAGCGAGCTTAGCTCTCTGGCACTGGTCTACTGACAAAGTATAGAGAGAGTCCAAGCACTCCAATAGGTTCCTCACACAAAGTGCACACGGCGGACACAGAGGGACAACCTGGGGGGCTCCCCACCTGTGGAGGGGAGGTTTCAACAGGGCAGAGGTGATCCGTGGGGGTTAAGAGACGGTTGATAGTTTCCATAACCACAGCAGTTGTGCCTAGTTCCCAGGAGGAGGGCCTGATATAATACTGGCGATGATGGGTGGAGGGAGGATGTTTTGCTTGGCTAACATGAGCCCTGTGTGTGTGTGTGTGTGTGTGTGCAGCCCAACAGCCTGGGGCTAGAGATTAATGACTCCACCAGGGAAACTGACACTTGACATCACTCCCCGGCAGATGGCTAGGGTGTCAGCATCGCTGCACACATGTGTGTGTGTGTGTGTGTTTGTGTTGAGAGATGTTCTTTTGTCACCGGAGAGGTTGGCTGGGCAAAAATGGATCGATCATAAGCCGACTGCGCTGCAATAATAGGACCACCAGCACTGTCCAGATGGGCTGGACAAACAGCCTGGAGAAGGACCTTTCCTATGGGGTTGGACTCCGAACCAGAAAGAACTGTATAAATGAAGTTGTGACGAGCTTGGAGTGATGTCACACGCACAGACAGGTGTGTGTGGGGGCCTTATGTGTGTGCCTGTGTGTGTTCAGGTTCAATGTACCAGGAAAGGACGGTCAAAAGAAGGGAGGATATGTTCAAACCTAGGTGACGTCGTTCCGGTCGTGTGGCCCTAGCCAATGAGAGGGCGCTCTGGGCGTTCCTGAATGATTGATTGGCTGCGGCGGGCAGTGGATAGATCACAGTGCTAAGCTCGGCCTGTCTGTCCCGGGTGACAAACGACGGGGGAGTGCTTTCTCTCCTCACACGCTCATCTAATGAACAGCTCTCCTTCACACAGGGGGGAGTGGAGGCGGGCGATTTACATTGGAAGTGACCTCGACATGCGTCTCTCTCCCCGAACCCCACTTCCACCCATTCAGCGATAGATGAACGATTGGTCATATAAAACAACAACAAAAAAGGTACACAAATGACTACACAGACCCAAAATTCCTATAGTCACGTCAACGAGTGTGAAGCGTTTTTTGTAAGTATCGCCGCCCGTTGACAGGGATCGACTGCTGTGAGCCCGCAGTCCCACTGAAACGAAACAGGAACGACACGTGTAAACATGGTGGGGCCGTGTGCCACGGCCAATGAGGGTTAGTCTGAGATGATGCCATGGAGTTGGAAATGCCCGTTGGCGGCGCTGCGTCTTCGTAGGTCAGTGTCTGAGCAGCGCTCTGCGTCGTCTCCAAAGACTAGCGTTAGCAGAACGTACATGCCACATTGAAGGGCGATCTTGAAGTGCGTGTTGGGACCACGGCAGGAACACTGGAGGTGCAGTTCAACGGGCCTCTCGAAACCAAACAAAAGGGGGCGTGTTCACACAGAGGATCATAGTGGTGTTCAGAGCAGTCATTGGCCGACGAGGCGGCGACCGCCTTTAAAGCCAGGATTGTACTGGCTTCCTTTTCTTAGTTGGCTTTTTGATTGGACAAACACGAGTTAAAAGGGTTGTGCAAAGACTGACCCCACCCCTTACACAGGCACTCTGTGTGTAGCTGGGGCTCCTAAACAACGTCTACCCTAAAACACACCCACGCACACTCCCAACACGGCAGAGTATAAAACAAACACAGAACAGATGTTTAAATATTCATATATATATACATTGACACCCACACATGACAACACGCATTCTCTCTCTTGCACACCCATCTTTTTACAAAGTGACGTTCGCTAACTTTAAGAGGAGGCAAACACAGAAAGAACACAGCAAGTTGGTCCAGATACAAAACCATAAAACAGCAAACCTCAGAGGCTAAATGAACAGGGGGCTAGAAATAAAAGACAAACGTTCTAATTCGTTAGGAAAAACACCACTAAAGCTTTTCCATGCTATAAATGGTCTGCGTGCCTTTTGGTGCAGCCCTGCATGAGCTTCCTGCCCGCCTGCCTGCCTGTGCGCTTCTGGAGGAATCTGGGTAATAGAGTTTGTTGAGGACAAAGGGTCCACCCTGTGGACTACAGGTGGTAGTACACTCCTGCAGTCAGGGCTACGATGAGTCAACACAGCAACACTTAAGGAGCCAAACGATGCCATTCGAAAAACAGCAATTTGAGCCCTTCCCCATCTCTGTATCAACCTTGTTGTTCGCAGAGAGTGTCTGTGCAACGTACAAATGAATGCCCATCGAGGACATAAGCAAACACTTTAGTGAGACATATTTACTTAGTAAAGACACATTAGGTGAGAACGTTCCACAAACACTAGCATGCTGTAAGGGGGGTCTTGGGACATGGTCGAGAACAAACGGCGAGGCTAATATTCTTGCCAAATACATGCTGGGAACACAACAGAGATACAGTGTGTTGCTCGAGTCAAGCGGCCTAATGATTGGGGCTGGAAAGCTCCACTCAAAGCTAGTAAAGACCTCGTGCTGGCAGTCCTGTCCCCACCACATGAGCTAGAGGCCCGTTTAGGGCCCGCCGGTTGGGCTAGATGGTACGGGGATAGATTAGGGGGACAGAATGGGATTTGGCCCGCTTTAGCTAGTGCTGGGTGAACACTGGCCCGGCACGTTGGTCACATTAACAAACCCTAATGCATTTATACAGATTGCTAAGCATACGCTACTTTTATTGCTGATATACATCCTTTTTTTTTTTTTTTTTCAGTCACGCATGGCAAGGCATTCGAGGGAGGGGGGGAGGGAGAGAGGGAGGGAGGGATGATGGGAAGAGAGGTGTATACTGTGTAAGGCACGACCTGATCTGTTGGCAAGGAAACATGCGCGCACTGGTGTGTTTAGACTGACTTCAAGGTGAACAGCTAATGAGGCCGCACAGGAAAAGACCATTAGTGAGAGAGAATGGGCGCGTGTGTGTGTGTGCGAACGTGCACATATGAGCGTGCACGTGGACAAGTGAACTCCAGCTGTTTATTTCTAGCCCCATATTTTCTTATTAGAGAGAGTGAGAGAGAGAGAAAGAGAAGGAGAGTGAGAGAAGAAAGCAGACTTTTCACAAGAACATTAGTCAACGTTTGGCAGAACAAACCAAAGAACAAGAACAAGCTACGTTTCACTGTCTGGACGCCATGACGGCTGCCAGCAACACAGGGCACGGAACGACCCGGAATGGAACTATCATAACAAACTCATTTCCTCCCTCCACTGATATCACTGTCCTCCTCTATTTGTCAATCTCTCTTTCTAGCCCTCTTTTCTCTTCGGCAGTCCCATTCTCAGCTGAGGATGCGAGTGGAGTGATAGCTACGGTGTTTCTTTCCGACAGGCAGTTTGTGAGGGGTTAAAAGCTCAGGACAGCCCAGTCTCTGCTGTGGTAGGGGGCTTGCTGCTGTGGCGGCTGCTGCTACGTCTTCCTGTTGCTTTTGTCTTGTGGTGTGCCTGCCGAGGGTTTCTGGGGCTCGGGCTTCCTGCGCTGTGGCTCTGGGGCTGAGGCTGACTGGGTGGGGGCGGGCGGTGCTGTCGCCCCCTGCTTTGGAGCAGGTGCCGCGTTCGCTCTCCCAGTTTGGGGTGAACCCGCCGTGGGCCTCTCCAGCGTATCCTGGGGGCCCGGTGCTGCTGCGGTGCAGTCTCTAGAGACGGAGGGTCTGGGCGAGCGCTGCGGTGGGCTGGGGGCCGGCTCGGCCTTGTGTTTGGGCAGGTGTTGAGCGGGGAGGGCGGGCTGCTTGAAGGGGGAGGCGGAGACCGGGGTGGCGAGGGGCGAGCTGGATGGAGAGTCCACCCCGCGCTGCTCCTTGGCCTTGTCGAAGGCGGGGAAGCCCAGCTTGACGGGACCCAGCACGCTTTTGGCCACGGTGGCCAGCTGGGACACCATCTTGTCCATGCTGCTCTCGGTCCCCGGGGCTGTGGTGGGGGTGGAGGCCTTAGGGGGGGAGGAGGTGGGCGTGGAGCTAGCGGTGGCGGCAGCGGCAGCCATGGCCACGCTCTGGGCCTGTCGCCGGTTGTCCGCCTCCTTCTTCTCCTTGGGGATGCCCGGCGAGGAGCAGGGGGTGCGGGCCTGGGGTGATCCAGGGGTGGTGGTGGGTCTAGGGCCCTCCACCAGGCTCCTCTCCTCAGGCTTTGGGCTGAACGAGGCGCCGCTCTTTCCCCTGGGGGTCTTGTAGTCCTGGGGAGGGGCCGGCTTGACGAAGGGGTCCTTGGCAACCGAGATGAAAGCGCTGCCGGGGGTGGAGAAGGTGCTGGCTAGGGGGCTCTGAGGGAGCTTGGTGCCGGACAGCTGCTCTGGACCTCTCTCTCTTTTCCCTGGGTCTTCTGCTGAGGAGGCCGTGCTGCCGTCTTTCCCTCCCGGGGAAGGTGCACTCTGAGTGGGCCTCTGCTCCGGCTGCTTGGCCTCTACGGTGGACGGCGGCGGGTGGCTGGGAGCGAAGTGGTGCGCGGCGGGAGACGGGGAGAGGCAGAGGGAGGGCAGGGAGCCGCCAGGGCCGCTACGCACCGTGGTGGGGCGGAGCAGAGGCAGGGGCGTGTAGGGGGCCGCGGCCCTCCGCCCGTCCTGGCTGTCCTCGGAGCCCTCGTCCGTCTCGTCCTCGGAGGAGTCCACCTCGTGGATGGCGTCCTGCTTCTGGAGCGACTCGCGGCGCTCGGCGCGGTCCTGGCGGATGGCTGACAGCTTGTCCTTCAGCTTGCTCTTGCCCGGGGCCAGCCCCAGGGAGCCGGTGGAGGCGTGCTTGTGGAGGCTGCCCTTCTCCACGGCGGGCCGGCCGGCCGACAGCAGCAGCCCCTCGCTGGCCGACTCCTGCAGGCTCTGGAGGCTGGGGTCCCGCTGCAGCATCTCCTTCTTGAACTCGGCGTGGGAGATGTCCAGGCTGTGCTTGCGCACCGTGGCCACGGGCAGCTTCTTGTCGGCGGCGGGCAGCGGCGAGGAGGAGGAGGTGGTCAGTGACGAGGCCAGCTTCTCGGCCGACTGGACCCGCTTGAGGAGGGGCGAGCGGGGGGGCTCAGCGCTCTTGGGGCGGGAGATTTGGCGCACCAGCGGGGGCGAGGAGTGGAGCTTGACGGGGAAGGAGTGGGCCAGGGCGTGGCCGGGCAGCGGGGAGGGCGAGCGCTGCGGAGAGGTGCTCTGGGGGGTGGGCGAGGGTGTGCGGGCCAGCGGGGACAGGGGGATGTTGCCGGCTGACTTGCGGCGCGGGGAGCGGTACTGGCGCTGGAGCTTGGGGGCCAGGCCGTGGAGGGAGCTGGGCCGGATGTGGCCTGAGCTGGCTGGGGAGTTGGGGACACTGGAGCTGGGCGAGCTGGACTGGGATGAGTTACCGCCCACTGGGTAGAGAGAGGGGGGAAAGAAATACGCACACACAACCACGCATACACACAAACACACCAAACACATACACACACAAAACACAGAGTTAGCCTGAGGTACACGCAGCAGTGATCGTATCATCCATCATAGTCATACATTCATTTATCAAATGTGGGCATTATTCCCACAAATAGCCTTTCTATGCATCTCATCCATCATCTCTATGTGTGTGCGGGTACATATAAGGCAGACCTGCCTGGAAATCTACAGGCATACTTTTTCTACCACTCGCGCCTCATTCTAATGTTCCATTATAATCTGTGTGTGTGTGTGTGTGTGTGTGTGTGTGTGTGTGTGCGTGTGCGACTCACTGGAGTGGGCCGAGTCGGGCGTGGAGCGGTAGCCCTGCGTGGGGGAGCGGGGGGACAGGTTGTGTGTGGGGGAGCCCGACCCGCTCTCCCCTGACGACAGCGAGCGGTTGAGGGAGGACAGGCTGCGGCTGGTGTGGAGCAGAGAGGCCTGCTTGGTGATCTTACGGAACAGGGAGTTCCTCTTCTTGCTGCTGGGAACACGAACACACACACACGAACACACACACACGAACACACACACACACACACACACACACACACAGAGTATCCATTATAGAAACTGACCGTCCAGCCAATTGTGGCACACACACAGGACCGCCATGATCTGTGTTAGTCGACTCTAACTCACATAAACAGACTATAACCAGGCATGTCTTAATATAAGTGGCTCCAGGGTCTGATCATCACCATTGCTCTGTGTATCTCATGCTAGCATACTGCTACTCTAATTGTTCCTCTATAGATCTAATTCTAGATCAATCATGATCTAATTGTTAATCTATTCTTTCGCTAATGCCAGCGTGTTACTACTTAAGTGTTAATCCATTCCTTTGTTAAAGCTATCTTGGTACAAATCTAATTGTTAATCTATTGTTTTACTAATGCTAGCCTGGTACTACTCTAAAGGGTGACGTATTGGTTTGCTAATGCTAGCTTGGTACCATGCTAATTGTTAATCTATCGCTTTGCCAAAGCTATCTGGGTAATTGTTATTCTACTGTTTCGCTAATGCTAATGTGGTCCTACTCTAGCTGTAGACGCATTGGCTTGCTGATGCTAGTGGAGTAAGGCTCTAATTGAATCGTTCTAATCTTCAGCAGCCCGTCACTCACCTGTCGTGTCCCTCTTTGCTCTTGGTCTTTTTGTTGCGGCGCGCCATCTTGGATTTGGAGCCCGTCTTGCGGGCTGGGCCCACCTTGATGGAGGTGTTCTCAAAGGGAGTGGCTGAGATTGACACCTTCCCACCACTCTGCAAGACACAAACACACACGCACGCACACACACACACACACACAGATCAGGGGAGTGAGTGAGTGAGTGAATGAGTCTGTGCCCCAATGATTAAGGGAGTGAGTAAAACAAATATGTTTGCATGCACGTTATTTTATAGATGGCTATGCTTAAAAAACAAACAAACAAGATATTACTATCTGTAAGGTGAGTTGAGTGTGTGTGTGTGTGTGTGTGCATGAGTAGTCACCTTGAGGATGAGCTCCACCACCTCCGTGTGGACCAGGCCGTGGACTGGCTCTCCGTTGACCTGGGTGATGAGGTCCCCCTCCCTCAGCCCTGCATCATGGGCCGGCCCTCCAACCTCCACATGCTGACAGACACAAAGAAAGAGGGGATGAACATCCTGTGAAAAAGACTAAAAAGCTAACACGTATTCCCCAGAAGATTAAACGGCTCTTAGTCCACCCGTCTCTCTGACCACAGTCTACTCCCGGCCCCGGGGATGTGGAGGCCCTACTCACCCAGACCATGTGGTGGACGGTGTAGATGTCCGTGTCGCCCATATAGACCCGGATGGCCCGCAGCGTGAAGCCGTACTTCTTGCCCGCCTTGTGGATGATGATGGCCGGCTTGGCGTTGAGCACGGCCGGGGACAGGTCCCGGCTGGGGGAGGAGTCGCGGGACGAGGGGTTGGACGACAGGGAGTGGGGGGACATGGGGCTGGCCAGCGGGGACGCCCCGTGGTGGTCTGGGAGGGCAGAGAGACACAGGAAGAAACTCTGTTACCGTCACTTTTAACATCCTTTATGAGGCAGAGATTCATGAAATTCGGCTGCAAACATTTCAACAAAGGTATCTGTAACACGGTTTAGAGTTGGAGATAATTCTGCACCCCGTACAAACCAAATATAACCCAAACAAAGTAAAACAACAACATACACACACCATCAATACACACACACACACACACACACACACACACACACACACACACACACACACACACACACACACACACACACACACACACACACACACACACACACACACAC
>JAVQIZ010089024.1:0-46664 GCA_036023535.2 Galaxias brevipinnis
GACCCCAGCCACACAGCCACATTGTGGATACAGTTAAGGCTTGTCAACGTTGGGGACTACAAACCCACCCCCCCCCCACCCCTCCCCCCCCCCCCCCACACACACACACCCACCCACCCCCCACCCTCCATTGAAAGCCTCTTTGTAAAATCAAACACTGATGTAATCTGACAATCTGAAGAGCTCAGAGCTCATGTGCTCTGGTGATGTCACTCATTGGGGAACATTTCACAGACAGCACAAGACTCTAACCCTAACTCAAACAACTAGGCTACTTAAAAAAAAACTGGCTACTTTTACCTCTTTACCGAACTGACGTGTGTTATGCTCTGAAACGCAGAAGAAATAAGGTGATGGCCATGCTGTTTCATTAAGACAATGTGTCGTCGCATAGAATATGCCTGTTTGGAGATCTCCAAACGGTAATACGGATTTAAATTAGATATCATGTTTATTCATTAGCTTTAAAACATATCAGTCGCGCCACTCCAGTTTTTCTTTTTTTTTTTTTTTTTATCAAAAAAGCCCTTCATATGATAAAGCCCTTCATATGATAATGCCCTTTGGACAAATGACCACATCTGGACATTTAAATACAGAATTTTGTACACTGGAACATCATCATAATTCATAATTGAACACACTTTAGACTTTACTCAGAAAGTCTGATCCAAAGACAGTGAACAACACTGAGAGAAGAATATCTTCAAAAAGCCCATGAAAGTTTAGGCAATACCAATCTACACTGCATTCTCCTTAGTTCTTAAACCGAATGCTATCATGGATGAGCGACTGCCATAACAAGGTGTATGGCCAACTGTGCTATCAAATATAAGCAAAGCCGTGTTTTACATGGACTTTTCAGATATTAGTCGTTTGTTTACGCCCCTGTTAACCAAGAAGAAAGTCAGAGTAAACTAGAGTGTGAGATAAGACTTGTAGAGGACAAATGATTAAAAACTTATGTAATCTTTAAACTGCATGCCTCAGTAATCTATTTACTTGAGGGGTACTGACTCCATTGAGTGTCAAAGTGTTTTTTGGATTGGGATAGAAAACGCATTGATCTAAGAGTTGTCTTTTTGTTCCATTGCGGCCTAATTATAGCCTTACCTAAAGGCATTATAAAGTTACATTTCCTTGGATTATAATAAGATGACAAGATCACTGGTAGAGGTTACAAACTAGGCAACCTTTCTCGTGTGAAGGAAAAGGTTTTCTTCTTAAAATAAAGAAAAACGTTTTGACTTTAGGATAAATGGTCCATGATCAATTCATTACTGGTAATCAACTAAACCGTCTGTTATTGAGGTTACTTACCAATTCCACTAATCTCTTGTTTTACATTGAGGCGGTTCCGCTCGTCGGCGATAGCCTTTAGCATTTGCTGTAAGGACTGGTCCAGTTCACCATTCTCCTCATCCACTGACCCCACAGTCGTGCACAAACTCGGAAAGGATGCCATCCCCACACTAAGCTCATGACAGTCCTGCGTCGATTCTATCACCCGACTGGGAGAACGACAACGATGAGGGCAGTTCCAATTCCCCACTAGCGCGAAGGGATTAGTCTTGTTTTTAAATCCAGACAACACAATGTGGTCACGGCTATACCGCCATCCCCTCGTAATCTTAAGCAGGCAACATGACAGTAACTGTGCGCCTGGAAAAGAGGACTTCCGTTTGCTTTACAGAAGATCAGTTGGAATCGTAATGGGAACACCCCTTACACTTCCTGTAACGCAGAAAAACAGAACCCATTTAAAGGGAGAGAAACCAATATTTCCTCGTTCTGAAATATGGAAGCTTCCATACTGAAAAATTGCTTGGCATGCAATGTTCCAAAAGGAAAATAAATGCGAAATCTTTTTCCATTCGTTTAAGCATCTTGCCGTAATAATAATGTAGTCTAACGCGTTTGAAGCTTTTAAAAGTTTTAGTTGAGGAGGACAGTAGGTAAAGGAGTCGCGTTGTGACTTGAATTTATGTCCCCCTCTGCCTGCCTAATAAATGTAGACAAAGTAGGGGTAATTTATTTCCTTGAGAGCTAATCTTTGTTTCATACAAAACACTTGGATTCCAACGCTTTAAGGCTGAGATTATCTTGTTGGGGTCCCCAAATCACTGTCTGGTGTTAACCAATCACATGATGCCCTCTGACGTCACTGTACCAAGGAATAAAGATGGTGTCATATTTTTCATGCTACAATGCAAGGCATAAACAGGTATGTATACGTTGTCAATGAAAGTCCATGGCAAAGGCAATGTGTTGTTGATGGCAATGTGTTTGAGTTTTTTTCGAAAACTGGTGGTCTTCCCAAAAGTACAAAACACTACGTCCAAATCAAACCAACGTTTCAGGATATCGTTTTTGGACTCTCAACAATAACTGTCCAAAATATCTTGTTGATATCTCAAAGAGTGAACCCACAGCACATCAACATGTGTACTATAAACACTAATGTACATTCACTGGTTCATCAAACAATCCACTTTCAAAAAAAGATATACAAATTACAAGACTAATGCCATGAACTCTGTAAAATATCAGACCTCTATCTTGAAAACTGTATTTTATATAATTATCTGAGCTTAGTTGTTTTTTGGTTGGATTTGACACTGTGACACTTGAACTATTTAAAATAACTCTTCTGAGACAGTAAACCCAAATTAAATTGTATGCCTATATCATCCTCAGATGGTCTACCTTTAAAACATAACCAAGCTTGTCGACACATTAATAATTCAGCTCACAGTGCATCATATTACTGTTAACTGAGCTGTACATTTCTATTTTTAAACGGTTCGATTTTGACCAATTTAAATCATACGTTTTAAAAATGGTTGTCTTATTATTCCCATCATGACTGAAACTTAAGAAAAATATACCTAAAACACTGTATTTTTTTAAAATTTTCAAAGATTACAAATCTAAATTGTAAGCTAATTTGACCGACCAGTAGGGGGCGATTTTCTTTTCAATTTTGCACACCATCTTTAGATTACTGATGATGATGGGGCTTGGTGGGTATGCAACCTGTCCCATTCGCTGGTGTTGCTATGATCATTCCACCCTAATTTGTCTCCTGGTTTATTCTCTGTTTTCCTTTTTTTAAAATACTTATTTTTTCTTCTTAATTTTCACCTTCATTTTCATGTTTTCTGTATTGCCGGCAATATCTGTTTGCAGTTATATTTAACACGTGTCGTTGCTTTTGGAAGAATACATCAGTGATTGTTAACTGACAAAAACACACAATAAATGCACAGAATACAATCTTACAAGTCAGCACACTTAGAGAGTGAATAAATATGATATGAGTCAGTCTGTAGCCATTAGTTTTATTCAACTTAACTTTGGTTAAAGAAAATAAACAATCTACAATAGTTGTAAGTTACAAAATGCTCGCTTGGTTTTCTAGTTCCACCTCTTCACTTGCTATATCAGACAAAATAAGGATTCCAAACAATCATATAAATCACATTCTTCTTTCATATTATTTTGTACCACTTGAACGCTTTGTGGTCTAATCTATCAGTCGAAGCTCAAATAAAACCTCGCCTAATGTCTGAAGGTCGGTTCCCAGTAGGCCTGTGTCCACCTCGTCGATTCAGTCCACCTCCTGTTGGGTCGTGACCTGGATGCGGGCCAATGGGGTCATAGCGTGGTCGAGGCAAGATGCTGTGAGGGATGCCTGGTCGTTCGTCATACTCACCCCCAATGATGCCAGGTGGGTAAAGGGGGAAGGGGACA
The DNA here is from genome assembly GCA_036023535.2 of Galaxias brevipinnis. Classification (NCBI taxonomy): domain Eukaryota; kingdom Metazoa; phylum Chordata; class Actinopteri; order Galaxiiformes; family Galaxiidae; genus Galaxias; species Galaxias brevipinnis. Next base: position 3,754 of record JAVQIZ010089024.1, read on the forward strand.
GGGTTGAAAGGATTAGGGGGAATAGGGTATATGGGAGGCAGATGCTGTGGCTGTGGCATGCGTCTGAAAAAGGAGACTTCTTTTTGCATTTTGAACCTCTTCTTGTAAAGCTGAGGAAAAGGGAAATAACGTTGTAAACAAATACCGGATAAGTGGAGGACTTGCACGTTGATAGGTGTAGCCACTTTTATGCAGGTACACACCATAGCAAAAAGAGGGATAAGGTATATTAAATACACTGAATCTCTATGCACAGGCATACCATACCGTAAGGTTTTAAAATAAACTACAAGCAAATTGGCTCTTTATCACTCACATCTTTCCAGTTTGTGTCTCTGGATCTGCTGGAATCTTGACAATCTGCAGTTCAAAAATATTTCAGTAAGACAGCGTTTGTGCTTAAACCAGGAATCACCCCACTCTTTTCAGCCAAACATACACCCTGCTGATGAGATAACATAACTCTGAAATGAAGAATTGCTGAAACCTCAGAGAGCAAAACCGAAACATCTATGTAGCTACTACAAATTGTTAAAAAACTGATTATTACAGACTGCTATCACTTTGGTGATACTGCTTTTAAATATCAGAAAAGGTGAAACAAACAAAACAATGAACTGTTTATTATAATTCTATTGATATTGTATCATTAGATAAAAATTATTTGTCAGCATTATTTGAGTATATAGACTACTCTTTTCATATTAAAATGCTTATGTTGACCAGTAATGATGTTAGTGTGTCTCAAAGTCATACCTCTGAAGTCACGGTAGAACAGATGCCTCCATAGGGTTGAGTCTGCAGTGGCGCTGTGGAGGTGTCTGTTGACAGCGGAGAGGGTCACCAGAGTGGCAACATCCAGCAGCCTCAGGACCCTCAGCAGGAGCTCAGGAGGCAGGACACACAGGCCGAACGCTGGTGGCAGGGCCATGGCTGAAACCACCGCCAGAGGGAGGCAGAGTGAGGGGGAGGTATATGCATCACAAACAAAGCATACAAAGTCATGGACAGACACACACATATAAACACTCTCTCTCACAGACACACACACATGCATGCACACTTTAAACCTTACCTTCTCTTGCTGCAGCTATTAAAGGGTAAACCAGTTGATCCTTGAAAGTCCTTGACAGCTTTCCCAGGTCTGTGTAAACATCTGCTGCACTTTCTCCTGCAGGGATGGAGAGAGGACACAAGTCCATTAGACTAGAGCCGCTGTACCTGCAGTCAGCTTTGATATAAAATCTTACTGAGACCACAGCTGTTACACCAACCTGCCCACCCATCAGTCACATAGGTAGAGGGCTTCAGTGACAGCTTACGTACTTTGTCCACCGCCTCGTTCATCTTCAGAGTAGCTAGTGATGGAAGCGCAACAAAGAAACATTGAGTCATGATGGGAGATAAGAATGATCATATGAATGTAAAAGGTGGTATATGGCTGCAAGGGAGAAGAATTTCTACAGTGATACTTACCATTGATAACAAGCACTGAGCCCATGGGCACAGCCACAACCATGGCAAGGCTATTTTCACAGAGAGGATGGACATAATGCAGCCTGTAGACCCCTCCAGATGCTCGCCACCCACTGGGCATTTCGCCAGACCTGACCTCTGAATCCTGGACAGATACACAGCAGTCAGTAATTTAAAATTAAATGCAGAGATCATCTAAAAGCTGCACTCATATTTGGATGAAAGGGTTATAGTATGATAATGACACAGGGCAACATCGTATTCTACAAAATACCAGTTGTGGAATAATACAGAATAATATTGCACATTATACGATTACCTGAGTAAGAAACCCAGTCTCAAGCATCAGAAGATGCACTGCCACCATGAGAGAGTCGCAGGGGCTCATACTTTGGGCTCCGTGATGCAGCACCTCCAGAGAGTGAGGCACCTTACCCTCCTCTGCCTCGCTGCACAGCATTGGTTCCCAAGTAAAGGGCCCGGTATCTGATTCCTGGTCCTCCTCTGTGCACATTGACTCTGTGGAGCTCTCCTTTTTCACATTCGCCTGACTACTCGTGGCAGGCTGGATATTAAAAATCAACACAAAGTAGATGGGTACTTCTAAGTAAGTCTGAATCAAATCCATTTTCTATGCTGTAGTGTACTCATCATCAATCAATCAATTTGAGTTAATAAAAAGCTGAAAGCAGCCTTTCAGTGCCTAGTAGCACAAAACAATAAATAAAAGGTTAGATCACTGTATACTCCTGACAGCTTTACAAACCATTACAGCTCTCACTGCTACACTGATCCCAGTGGATGCAGTAAGAGCAGAGAAATGACTAAACACTTAAGAGTACACAGAACGATAGATGTGATCGGTTTACTTATTGGGCACCATTGGTCATGCAATATTTATTTTCAGTTTCAGCAAGGGTGCATTGAATACATATCTAATGTCTATTAACTGCTGAGGTGGAACCATGAAGCAAAAACACAAACTTTTACTTTCACTGAGTCAGAGAGGTGCAGCATTGAGGGGGAGGACGGTCCTAATATTCATCATGACAAAGACAGAATCGTTTAGTTGAAAACGCATTCAAAAACTTTTATAGCTGCTTATAGGTTTACAACGTTTGTGGGTAGAAACTTTCAATGGGAAAAAAACAAGGCAAACGAGAATTTAGAGAAATCAACTGCAATTTGGGGGAAATGTTGCATATTTTAACACATTGAATACGCTTTGCAATGCAGACTAAATATGCACCTGTAACGCAAATGAGCACGCTGCATGCCCTTTCTAGTATTCAAATCAGTTATTGCTATGCAGGTTTCTCACCTCAGTTGATTGCATGGCAGTAAATTGTTTAGGCAGGTTGTGTTGCATCGTCAAAGAGGCTGCACTGCTGCTGGATGTCTGGCTTCCAGGTGAGCGTGAAGCAGAGGACACATGGACAGACTGAGGCAGGATCACACAAATTAAATCCCCAGATACGATGCCACAGGAAGAGAGAGTCTGACATGTGTCCAATAGAGGCTCTGTGCTATTCAGAGATAGGGTGAACTCTGTATCTGGGCTGTGACAAGGAGAGATAAAAATGGATAAGCAAGTACCCAAAAACACAATAACCTATGTGGCATTTGATAACTATTAAAAAGGTCTAAATTTCGCAACGTCAAAACAATGCTTTATATCATGATTTAACAAAGAAGCCATAATGTCACAGCAACTGATTCATAATATCCATATTATATTAATCTGACTGACCTGAGTCCAAAACTAGGCAGAATGATCTCTCTGATTTGAACACTGAGTTCGGATAGTGTAGGTTCCTCTCCCTGAAGCTCCACCCGAGTTGTCTGCTTGTTGACTCGAACCCGCAGCTTCATGCTAGATAGAAGTCAAGACATGGAATACAACTTTGACAACTGAGAAAAATAGTGCAGACACTGACTGTATTATCAGGCATAAAACGTGTCACATAATGTCACGTTATCTGAATAGTGGTTGGGAATAAAGAACAGTACAAGTAACAGCCTGGTCAAAATGTGTATTATAATGGTTGATTGCTATCTTTTCACTTTCGTTTCTAGTGAAATTAGGCTACTTGTTGTCTGTGACTAACAATCAGTTTAGTAGGGATGCGTGCCTGACTGACTGAGATGCATGCATTATCGACATTTGATTGCGAAAACACTTCAAAGTTCTCAACTATTCAGCCTTTATACTTAGCTATGATAAGGAAATCTGATGTCACGTAGCCTTAGCTTCTTCAACCTTTCTAGTTCGAAAAAAAGGAATGATCAGTGCAACTGAAACCTTCAGTTCACATGGCCAAATGCTAATACCATAGGTTAGAGCCAGGCATGTGTTAATATTCGAACACTAGACAAAAACACAAGAGCTTGCTACTGGTTTTTTTGTTTTTGTTTTTTTTAGCAAAACGTTTACGCTAATACTATGACAAGATATTACACTTTAAACAGGTACTATGTGCACCAAACTGAGAGCCAGGCTTGCAAATACTTACTTGTAAATTGTCTCCTAGTCATTTCATAACATTAAAATGTCACTGTACGCCCATTTATTAATCATGTAATACTAGCAAAATCAACCTAAAGTAGCTACGACTAGCGCAGGCGATGGCACATGAATTGACTACAACTACGGAAAGTGGATATGACCAATCCAGCTTAGAGTAAAAAGAACATCGTAGCAAGTTCAATTCTCCTATTCACGATTATGTTACAACCAGTAGTGGTACATTTAACTTACATTTTTAAAAAATATTTTAAGCCCTATGAAACGTATAACAAATGGCATGTCTGTAATTTCTTAGACAAATTGCCTAGCCTGTTTTAAAAGGAGAATAATAAAGAACTGAGTCATTCCTAAACGCTTTTTTTGTGTGAGTACATATGATCTATGTAGGCACCCGTCGTTTAGTTGCCACTGTCTGCCTCAAGTTAGCTGAAGCTGAAAAGTCAGATTTGGCCGCACTTTAAGTATTTCTGAAATAGAGATAAATTATTTTGGACATCAACATGAGTAGAACTTACAACGACGAGTTACAGTTCTTGGATAAGGTTGGCAAGAATTGCTGGCGAATCAAAAAGGGGTTTGTCCCAAATATGCAGGTGAGATACTTGGCTTGTGTATGCTAGCCCGCTAAACATTTGCATGCCATTATTTGTGGATTGCTACAATCTTAAAGTAGCAAGCCAAGTTATACAAAAACAGGGTGTGTCTATTGTAAAACGCGATACCTGCGTGTGAGAAGAAAGCATGTGAACAAAGAAAGAACAGCGTTATATGTTTGTGCATAAAGTGTGTCCACGTGTCTGTAAACGACTCAGCTGTGTGTTGACAGCCTCCCGTTCTTATTTCAGGTTGAAGGAGTATTCTATGTCAATGAACCCCTTGAGAGATTAATGTTTGAGGAGCTTCGTAATGCGTGCAAAGGAGGAGGTTGGTATAGCTACCTTAATTAATCCCTCTTTTTTTACAATCTATTGACAGAGGCTTGGATGGAGCTTAAAGTAAACATTTGTATTTTTTAACCTCGTCACTAATATAGCATGTTTCTGGACAGGTTTTGGTGGATTCCTTCCTGCGATGAAACAAATCGGAAACGTTGCAGCACTACCAGGAATAATACACGTATGTTCCCTTATTGTCCACTGGAGCCATCAGTCGTGTAATAGAAGTTGAACAGCTCTCTTCTAAACCTGCCTTTGTCTTTAGAAATCGATCGGCCTACCCGATGTCCACTCTGGGTATGGGTTTGCTATTGGTAACATGGCTGCCTTTGACATGAGTGACCCCAATGCTGTGGTGTCTCCAGGTACACTATATTAAAGTATGTCCTATTGATGCAAGAACTGTGCTCCATGTTAATGAACACAAGCAAACCAAATAACATCAGCAACTTTTCAAGGAACAATAATAACTTAAAAAAGAGCATTTGTTTTGTGTCAGGTGGCGTAGGCTTTGACATCAACTGTGGCGTACGCCTGCTCAGGACCAACTTGGATGAGGGGGATGTTCAGCCAGTGAAGGAACAACTGGCCCAGTCTTTGTTTGACCACATTCCAGTAGGAGTAGGGTCAAAGGGAGTCATCCCCATGAGTGCTAAGTAAGGGAATCTAGAAGTGTATCATAAATGATCATTGTCGTGAATAAACATGCTTTTATTTTTTGGTACACTTGTCATACCGTTGACTGCGCAAGACAGAGGGAGAGAGAACAAATAAATGTTGTAGTAGTTCATGTGATGCAGCGTACATTTTGAACATAATGATAATTTTGGACCCTGTTTGGTCTGTTGATGCAGGGACCTGGAGGAAGCCCTGGAAATGGGAGTTGATTGGTCCCTGAGGGAGGGCTATGCCTGGGCAGAGGACAAGGAGCATTGTGAAGAGTATGGCAGGATGCTGCAGGCTGACCCTAACAAGGTCTCCTCTAAGGCTAAAAAGAGGGGGCTGCCCCAGGTATTTACAGCCACATCATCCCAACACTGTCCTACAGATTTTTTATAAATTCAGTGGCTTTATAATTTTCAATCTATTTTTCTGACTGATGATCTGTACATCATTGCATATTTCACTTTAATAATCCCCTTATATTGCTCTCTTGTCTCCTGAAGCTGGGCACATTGGGGGCAGGGAACCATTATTGTGAGATCCAGGTGGTGGATGAGATCTATAATGACTACGCTGCAAAGAAGATGGGCATTGACCACAAGGGCCAGGTGTGTGTGATGATCCACAGTGGCAGTCGAGGCTTAGGACACCAGGTGGCCACAGGTAGGTTATTAACACCCTCTTGCTTCATTCTCTTATATTTGATGAATCTTTCCTCATCACAGTATCACATATTAGATTTACTTTACTGTTATATCAAATATAATATGTGTATATTTTGTATGTCAAAAACGTATGTAAGAAAAGTACCCTAAAATGTTGCATGTTTTTGCAGACGCCCTTGTTGCAATGGAAAAGGCAATGAAGAGAGACAACATCATAGTGAATGACCGGCAACTGGCTTGTGCTCGCATCACATCAGACGAGGGCCAGGACTATCTGAAGGGCATGGCTGCTGCTGGCAACTACGCCTGGGTCAACCGCTCCTCTATGACCTTTCTCACCAGACAGGTATTTGTCATAGTAGTAGTGTTATATCTTGTTTGTGGTAATGCAAGACTATAAAATGCCTTCAAAATCATGTTATTAAAGGCTATGATTAAACCATAACTTTTTACTTAACTTTTTACCATACAACCTGGGTGAAATGTCTGCTGCAATATTTATGTTTACGAAGTAGCCATTTATGCCATTTGTCATTTATAGTGCATTTTGTTCTTGTTATGTCTGCCAGGCTTTCTCCAAGGTTTTCACCACCACTCCAGATGACCTGGACATGCATGTGATCTATGACGTGTCCCACAACATAGCGAAGGTGGAGGAGCATGTGGTGGATGGCAAGCAGAAGACGCTACTGTTGCACCGCAAGGGTGCCACACGAGCCTTCCCGCCGCACCACCCTCTCATTCCCGTAGACTACCAGGTACCTGCTATGCTACTGTCATAGTCTCTCTTTGTCTATCAGGCAATGCTTATTCAGTGACATACGAGTAAAATGGAACCAGTGCTGCTGTTGTAATGTTCTGAGTCGTGTTCGTTTCAGTTGACAGGACAACCTGTGTTGATTGGAGGCACAATGGGCACCTGCAGCTATGTTTTGACTGGCACGGAGCAGGGCATGACAGAGACCTTTGGCACCACATGCCATGGCGCGGTGAGGGCTCCATTAGCCATCTGATTCGAGAAACTGTTAGTTGACTAATAGTTATCCACTTTCTTTATGGTCATGCTATTTTGTTTCACTTTTTTTTTTTTTTCATTGGACTCCTCAGGGTCGGGCTCTATCTCGAGCCAAATCCCGTAGAAACTTGGACTTTCAGGATGTGCTTGACAAACTGGCTGAAAAGGGCATTGCCATCAGAGTGGCCTCGCCCAAACTAGTCATGGAGGAGGTAGGCATTGTTGTGTTTTCTGTGTTGTCTAGATAACATGTTTATTATGTTCTCTGTTGTTATTTAAGCTTATTGTTTTTGTTACCTTTTTTTTACAGGCTCCTGAGTCATATAAAAATGTTACAGATGTTGTTAACACATGCCACGATGCTGGAATCAGCAAGAAGGCAATCAAACTACGACCGATTGCTGTAATCAAAGGTTAAAGGTGCATGGCACGGCCAGTGACTTGGAACTTGAATCACATACTTTTTTTCAAGAACGGAACAAGCGTCACCTTTTAGATCAAGAAGGTGAGCTTAATTGGAAAGGGAAATAAGATGTCTGCAGTGAAGAACCCCTTACAAAGAGCATGCAAGCAGTTCTTTCACACAAAAATATGCTTTCGAGGAAAATAATATTTATGAAGTACAATGTTTCAGTTCAAATTTGGGGTGACATATCTTTACAATGAATCTTTCTTTCTAATATTATTTGATATGCTGCTTAATGGGGTAATAAACAGCACTTAATTTAAACTATCAACTGCATTCAACAATTAATCTGAAAAGTAAAAAAACTACACAATTGAATACTTCTCATCAGAACATATTGGTGACAAGTGAAATTTGTTGGATAGTTAAGCAAAAATGTGTGTAATTACATTATTATACATTACAGTAATATGCTAGATTTTAGGTAAGTCTGCAGGTAAGGTGTGTGAATGGAAGTACGGTTTTGAACCTTAATTGTTTCGTTGAACAGACTGCTGAACAGTTAACAATATGGGAACACACGTGAAGATTTATCTCAATAATGTAAATAAATCATATTCATACGTTTGATTAATGATACGTAAATAAATAACGATGAACTAATTTAGCATTAATATCTTTCTTTGATGTACGAATGTCTTTCCCGTAGTGTGTAATGAACAAAACCGTTTGATGTGTATTGAGAGCACACAAAATTATCAGTCTGGACCAGAAATAAAGTTGGATTTATAATGGGTCATAATTTATTTAGAAAAAATATGTTGCAAACATTGAATGTCAAATAATCCCCATTATTGGGAAGCCAGGCCCAAGATACAAGCTTTCCTTTTTAGAGCATAGTGTCTCTGCACAGCTGATGTTTCCATTACAAGTTAATAGCTACAGCAAATAACCTGCAATACAACAGCAATCATTTTATTGGTATAGATGACCATCAATGGAAATTCAAATACTTTTCTGGTTCTGGGTTACAATGTTAAAGAGAAAATGGCATTTTTAGAACAATTGCTTTGAAAGAAGTTTTAAAATTATTCTAAAGTAGTATCCACTGTAAGATATTCTATGTCCTTGTCAGTCTAACATTAATAGTATTAGGTTAAGCATTAAGTGCAGGTAAAGAGCAGCTACTAAGTGTTCCAGAGACGTGATATCATACCAACTTGGTGATTGTGATGTAGTGCGATGTGTATGCATACATGCCCTTCTTTTCTCAATGATTAGCAGAACTACTCTGCACTCTTCAGTTGCTAATCAAAATGTAATTAGTGTGTATAATAACTACAGTAGGTACAATACTTTCACCAAAAACATACCGCTTTAAATGAACAGAATATGGGCACAAAACCTGCACTTTCTAACTGTAAAGATTATTTGCCTAATCCATATGGACAACAAATGTGGGGCATTTCACATCGCTTAACACAAAATTTGGTATTATCATTATATTAAAGTCCAATGTAACTTTTGATTGCTGTCACTTTAAAGAAAGAATGTAAAGGTATTTACTCAGGGCTTAGGTTAGACAGGTATCTTCACAGTATTGCTAGCCATTACCATTGCATAATCATACTTTTTCATCATGAGCCAGAATTTTCACAAATACCTCCCAAAACAATGTATATAGCTGGTTTAGTTCTGTGCATTGTGTACATGAACGACTATATTACCTATCTGTTTGCACTAGGTTTGTCAGGAATGAAAAAATCTAGAAAGTAATTATTTACACTTAAACATATTCTCTTATTTACATTTGTTTCACCAATCATGTTCCATTTTCCTCTAAAAGTAACAGTACATCATCTGCTCTAGTGCAAACAATTAGTAAATATGTTGCGTCTGTTTCTGTTAAATAAATTTACTTTAATGAATCGTTACGTAAACTTCACAAGATAGTGAACATAGGGAGACTATATTAACGTTATGAACAAATTCAAATGAAATGGTGGAAAAGTAGGTTATGGTCATAAAATACCAATAGCGTCTGTTTGCTGATCAAGAGAGACAAAAGGTGTTGTGTCTCATACACTTGGAAGGCAAATTGTCACAATGAACTAGGATCATTAGCACTTCAGATTCCCTTGTAAGTAATTAAAAACTAAAAGAACAAGTATTACTTCCAACAACCATTCCTCAACATAAAAATCAATACCAACTCGTCAAAAGAAATGTTATAATCCACTCTTTCAAATTCATTCAATTGAAAAATCTAATGTTTTTTAAACGTTCAAAAGAAAAATGGACTAATAAAGCTAAGTCTCACAAATTCAAGGTAACATACTCAAAAGTCTTCTCTTTTTATACATTTACCAATACCTTTTCAGTTAGGCACCAACAAAATTAGGCTTCAGTCTTCACCATTTGACTTAACCCTTAGAAACTCATTCATAGCCCTTCTACTACATCATTACAGCTCCATGCCATCTTGTAGAGTGGTTACATCAGTCATTCTTCACTTGGCCATGCCAGCAAAACCCCATGGAGAGCACACCCCTGGCTTAGCCTAGGTTAGTGGAGGGGTGCAGCCACCCGTGTCTTGAGTGACAGCCTCCTTTAACGTGTGTCCTTTTTTCAGCTCCATTTTCTCAGACAGTATGGTCTTTGTTTTGCGATTGCATTTTTATGTGCAAAAGCATCTCCTATGATAAGCACTGTCTTTCTTTCTAAGTGGCACTGACAACTGCTTTCTGTTCTCTAAAATGGCTTCCATTTAAACCCAACCAACTCCCTGAACTCTTCTATATTTTTTTACAGTTTGGCTCGTTGAAAGAATGCCTGTTCAGACAAAGGGAATAAAAACAGAAGAATCATCTGTCAATCTGTCAAGAAACGGTTATTACAAACTATGAATTAATGGATTACTAAGGGAGTGGCAAGTTTGAGAACCAAAGTCAACATGAAACTCTTACCTTAATGTAACTTTTGAGGACCTTGGTGTCTGGCTGCTGAAGTACTTGACATAGTTCCTGTAAGAAGACAGTCAATTTGAACAATTAATGAAACAGCTCTATAATTGAAATGTGCCTAAAATGTCTCTTTCTGATACAAAAAAAAAAATCTCATTGAATAAAAGATGGTTTATGACCTCACCTGTGTGATTTCTGGTGAAACCTGAAGTGAGGGCAGATACTCCTGCTGTAAGTACTGGATGAACTCTGGCCCCTGTCAATTGGAACGGTTTATCGATATCAATATCTCAATTGACCGTTACATTTGGTTATTCAAAAACAAATAGCCTAGTGTAGTGAAGCCTACCCTTTTGAGATGAATCATTTTCAATGTAAGTGCACACTCTGACAGGGTCTGTGAAAATACGTTGTGTTAAATCAGAATAAAACATTGCAACACTAATACAATACAAATCAATATCCTGTCACGAGGGTTTAGAAACTCACCAGAACGGTCTGAGCATCTGTGAGGTCAAAGGTTGGTTTGAGAGGAGCCAGGAAGCAGGCAGGGACGATATGTTTGTAGATGAAATCTGGGAAGCCCACCATTCCATCTTTACCACCTGAAAGAATGATCCAAGCCCTTGGTTATACCTTTTTCTACAGAGCTGTTACAATCCATACTTGTCTGGGCATCTAATAGCCCTCATTTTATATGGGTATCTATGTTGGATTATTCTCCAACTATGAGTAAAATGTATTAAATTAAATGTCATAATATCTTCAATAAAATCAATGAGACCAACCCTACCCCAGAGTTCCACCAGTTTAGAGAGGATGATGAAGCAAGATTTCTGAGCAATGGGGTCAGGGAAGTCCACTGCTCCCTGGATAATGGTGAACAGAACCCTTTCAATGTTCTCCACCCCTGCAAGACCACAGAAACACACTTTAGAAAGTGATCAGGGTTGATTTAGACAGTACATATGCCTTTGATGGTCAAAGCTGTTTTCACAACAGATACAAGCTGCTTGTAAAGGGCTACAGAGCCTGAAAGAGGTGACTTTGCAATGCTATACAAGAGGAAAATAGCTAAAGCCAGTGGTACTGCTGTGGAAATTCTATTTATTAAACACGACGAGACCAAATAATAAAGTTCTGTCACAGCACTCACCCTGGTTGGCCATGACCTCGTTCATCCCACTGCTGGCGATGGTCTGGATGAAGGTGAAGTAGCTCCTCCTCAGCATCTGTTTCTCCAGGGCGGCCGCCTGGTCATTGTCCTCTGCCGGCCGAGACAGCACCTCAAAGATTGCCAGCACCAGAGGCATGAACACCTGCTGCAGGAAGGGAGACACTTGGGCCTGCGGATTGAGAAGCAACACAAACCATGTCATTTGGAGGGAAGATGTTAGTGAAGCTAGCAATCAATTCTGACCTGTGTGCTTTACTGACTGCGCTAATATAAATCTTTAGTACTACTGTCGTCTCTTTATTGCCTGTTGCATAGAAAACAAGAGAACATTTTTTATTCTCACGGAATTTCTTTCTTTTCTTCCATAGCTCCCAACCTCCTTGATTAGCACTTTTATAAAGTAAAAACCCACACCACATAGCTGGGCTGTAGGTCCGATGCCTAGCAAACTCACCTTGAACTTAGCAGTGATCTGGCTGATGAGAGGGATGAACTCCTGCAGGTCCTTGGCCTCGCAGTCCTTCAGCATGTGTTCCGAGGCCGAAGGTATAAAGGGCAGCACTTCCTCTTCCAGGCAGATGATCATGCGGTGCAGGAAGGAGCGCACGGAGCTCCGCAGCGAACTCCGCTGGACAGGGCAGCTCAACGCAGGCAGGAAGGTCTGCAGACAGTCTCTGTACACCTCGGTGCAGCCACACACCTTCACGGTCTGCTTGTTGCTGAACGCCTTGCTGGTGCGACTGAACAAAGGGAGAGGCCATATTAGATTTGGCTGTGAGCTCGTCTACACGTTATGGAAATGGCCGTTAATGTCATTTATTACGGCTCAATCAAATACACCCAATGACAGCAGGCCATAAAGTGGCAATGGTAGTTCACCTGGCGAAGCCCACGGCGTGGCTTAGACAATCGGCCAGGGCGTCACGCCTTTCCTCCTCCGTCTCCTGGGAAAGTTTTGCCAGCAGCAGGCGGAAGGCTTCCATCAGAGGGGTCAGCAGACTCCTCATCAGGGCCTGCTTCGTCTCCGCTGGGCTCTCGCCGTTCACGATCAGGACCCCTGCTGTCTCAAACATGAACAGTTGGTCGTCGCTGGTCAGGAGGGCTGGCAAACCATTCTCCTGGAGACGAATAAGGGGGCTGCGTGTCAGAATAGGGACCAGACCAGAATTTGGTCGCAACCATACAAGGTAATCGTCTCATTTATCATTGGCCTTGTGCGGTGGTAGCTTATTTTCCTAATAGTATACTAAGGTAATACTTACAGGCGGAGCTAGCTCGAGCAGGTCCTGGATTCTGGTAAGGACGTCCTCGATAAAGGCATTCATGTGCTTGCTGTCAACAAAGGAGAAATCTAGGTCAACACACAGCTTCACGGAATAGTTTATTGACCAATCAAACAGATTTTTTTTTAAGTAGTGTCAACACAGTGCAAGCTGTGGGATTTGTGACCTTGTGACTTTCAGGAAGAACACAATGCCTAGCTAGCTGGTGTGGTTATGTATGGAGGCAGGCAGGACTTACTGCAGGGTTTTGACAAATCTGGAGAAAAGGTAGGCCACTCTGCTCCTGACTTTAGGGCTGCTGTGTCTAAGTCCTCTGTGGTCCAGAAATGCCATCTACATAAGAAACAAAGAAAACATAATGAACCGCTGGCCAGAAGAGATAAGAAAACAAGCCATACTCATCCTACTTTCAAAGAACAATGATATATACAGCGCCCTACATTAATTGTGTCTTCCAGATTTCCATAAGTACTCACCAAAACATTTGGAATGTGCTGGGGCTCCACGAGGAAGAATTTTTCGTAGCGAACGACAGTCTCAAAGAACTCTAGTGCCACCGAGGCGTGCTGGTACCCACTGACCCCACTGGAAACGAGCTGAGGGGACAGAACACACACAAAACGCGTTTACGAACCAATGGAAACCCAGTAGCATCCCTTCCAGGTTCATGGGAGAGTGTGTAACTCACAGTTCTCATCATGTCCTGCAGGGCACTGGTCTTGGCCACGTCTCCAGAGAAGTGAGCACCGTGGGACGCAGGCAGGGCCTCCCCCATCATGTAGAGGAGCCGGACGGCCACCTCCACCTCCATGAAGGGAGCCGTTTGCCAGTTCCTGACGGGGAAAACACAAACATTTCTGTTTAGGCGCAACAAGAAGGAACTAATAAGGGGGGTGGGATCAGGCTGAAGAGGCCACTTTTGTTACATTGCACAAAAATGGATTATGACTAAGCACTATTATCCTGCAAGCTAAAATAAATCCTCACATATGGCCTTGAACTTGGGAGAATAAACTAATTAAGAGACGTTTAGAAACGTACTGCATTGAGGTGGTAAAGACTCTGCGCACAGCTTCCAGCAGCAGCTCGGGAGAAACTTGAGCCAGACGATCCAACAGCATCTTTAGTTGTTTCCTATACTCCACAAACATGGCCTCGTCCTCCCCCTGCCAGAGTGGCGAAAGCAAAGAGTGTGAAAACGAAGTGAGAGCACAAACTTGAGATGACTTTACAATCATTCCCCTGTGTTGTCACTTGCTCCAATGATTTACCACAAATATTTCTTACTTCATTCTCAAAGTTGTACTCATCATCATACGTCAATTTCTTCATAACAGCAAGCATGATGGCCTGTTGAAAAGTAGCAATATTGGTTTGGTATATATATATATATATATATATGAAATCTACACAACATAAAATGTTATCTCAATAAATTGTATTAAATCTCACCTCAACATTTGCTTTCTGCTGGTCAGTCAGTTGAGGACGCTAAAAAAAAAAAAGAATTCCATGTTATCAACCCATACATACAATATTAACCGCAGGTCAGCTCTAATACTTTACGTTAAGTGAAATTGATTGAGTCCTTGGCAGAACACTTCTATACACCTTGGCTATGTCCCAGTACTCTTCAAAGGTTTCCTCTTCTCCTCCCCTTACCTGCATACTATTAGGCCAGTCTGACCCCTTTGAAATGAAAAAAGAAACCCTTCAAAAAAACTAAACATTTTAACAGTCTTCAATGGTTCCATAACTTGTTATGGATTGGGATCCTATGGAAGCAAAAAAAAGCCCAATTACCTAAAAATGCAACTCAAATAAAAAAAAAATTTACTTACTTGTTTGAGTACATGCAGGTAGTCATAGCAGAAACCGACAATGTTAGCCGAGATGTCGTCATCTTCATGCACCAGCAGCTGCAGCATTAACGGAACCTTGGCCTCAACAGCCTGCAGCGTCTCCGTGGCAACCTTCACATTGCCCGCTTTGGCCAGCTTGGTCCAGCTTAGCACCAGAGACTGTCCCATACCGTTGACCAGGCGGGAGAACTTAGCCAAGAAGTCAACGTCTTCTTCCTGATGCGACAGGAAGAGGAAACACTTTTACACTCCCATTCAGGAAGTAAAGTTCAGCAGGATGTAAAAATGTGACTTTTGTCCTCCCGTGTTGTTTGTGGGAAACTAGGCACATGGATCTTAGACTAACCTGCCGCCCTTGGCTTTAATAACAACAACCATATCTGCAATGACCTAGAAACGCTGCTGTTGGAAGCCAACAAGGCAGTGTTTGTTTAAGGTGCACTGAAGGTAAAATATTCAGACGTTTCACCTATCAAGATAAGTATTCAAAATCTGACTGTTGTCCATTTTGATCAGTAGATCAACATAGAAGGCAACCATTAGAAAGGTACCTGCTCCACATTGAAAAAGCCAGCAGACTGCAGCACTTGGCAGAGAGACTCCACCAGCTTGGTCTTGTCCACAGGGTCCATGCCCTTGTTTACAATCTCAAACAGGCAGTCGCAGGCTTCTTCTCTCAGGTCCTCCACAGACATCTGGCTTAGTAGCAGGTTTACAAATCTGCAAATCATATCATATTAAAACAATATTGTGTGTCAGTCAAAGGGACACTGTTTTAAATATAGATTTTTGTTTTTAAATGTACATTTATTGTACATTTATGTACAATAAATGTTTTACATTTATTAAACATCCCTAATATGCACACAAACCAAAAGATAAGCTTAAATGTGGTTGTTTCATTAAAATTAATAAATTTGCTTTCTTCAACGATGCCGGTATGTCCAGAATGTATACATTAAGCAGTATACATGCAGTCCATGTGACTATTTGCTTTGGACTAATTCACATTGACATGGCTCAGACCTACTTCAATATTTGAAAGAATACATACTGATAATTGTCTAATGCCAAAGACAGAACTAACTTCCAAGCCTGTTTGCTACTGACCTGTCGTTGGCAATCAGGTTGAGGTCTATCCAAGAGACAAAGGCCCCCACAACTTCCAGACACTGGCAAGTGAGCTCTGGGTGAGATCGCTGGTAAGTCTGCAGTATCTGGAACCAGGACTCCACCAGGCTAGGGATGCATTGCTCCCGCATGTTGTCTTTGATCAGAGTGTTTCTGCGCATATCCTGAAAAAGTGGAGTGAAAACACTAGGTGTCAGTCACTGCCAGTGGGACACCTGAGGGGTGAGGTGGAGGGGTGGTTAAGTAAAAATTATGGAAATATTCTGATTTGATTAAGGCCTTGAGTACAATTAATGTAAAGGCCCACTCCCTCTAACAATATAGCAGGTATGCCTATACTGTTATAAGCAGAATGTAATGAGCATTTTACCTCCGCACTGTGGAGGATATCTCTGTCCACCACCTCGGCATCAATAGCCATGAGCGTGCGCAGGTAGATGTCCACACCGTTGGGGTTGAGTCCCACAAGGGACAGGATGTCAAAGAAGAACTTGGGCCACATCGTCAGGTATTCCATGACAAATGTTAGGGCAAACACCTGGGCTGCCTTGTTACGAATAAAAGGCTTCTCTGGCTGCGTGTTCATCAGCTAAAAGATAAGAGGATAAGTTGACAATCAGACAAGAGGCCTGAGAGATACAAGAACAACATTCAACACAAGTTTATTAAGCATTTCTTATTTTATTGATATATTTATGTATGCATTTACACAGAGGTTTACATTTAACTACATGTATGGATTATGAGAACCTACCTGACATTGTAGCCATTTCATCAATGTCTCCCTGAAGAGCTGCTGTTGAGCAGCACTGAGACCCGCGTGTCTAAGGAAAAATAAAAAAGTATGCATTCCATTTAGGTACCTAATATTACCTTTCATGGGTATGACATATAATAGTTTTGCTTTGATTTTAGTTTCAAGGCAAGAACCAGCACAGTCTAAACAAATGCAATCTAATTATTACCTGTATTTGATCTGGTGCTCCAGGACTTGGAAACAGAAGAACTTCACGTGGTCATCACTGAAAGATTTGAAAACTCGTTTGTTATGCAGGGGTCACATACAAATGAATTGAACACTGGAACAAATCCTAAATAACGCTTTTGATTAAACAGACATTCACAAATATGTGATAAGCTACAATATATGCGGTACTGTGCATAAGTTTTAGGCTGGGGATGCTGTTTTGAAGGCGAAGGGTGGTCACACCAAATGTTGATTTGATACAGATATGCTTCTCCCTCACTTTGCATTTTATAAATTGAGAAAAAAACAAACAATTAACATTTATATTTTTATGTGTTTTTTTCTCTCCCAACTTTAAAAGACTTCACACCTGCCTAAAACTATTGCACAGCACTGTATGTCTGACAGAAGTCATAGACTTAAACTTGAATTTCTAACCTGTGGTATACTACCACATACTACCATCGTAGGTAAATGGTGAAACTCACTTGTAAATCCCTTTAGCCAGGGCTTCTGCACACACCTCCCAGGCATCCTGAGACTCCTTCAGCTGCTCAAAATATGCCATTGCCTGAGGTAGATATGGCCAGAGAAAGAGTTAGGCGTAGAGACCAGAGAGATAGGAGAGCAACATTACTAATGTTGCCTTCGCAGTTATTTCTGTCAAACTGAGCTCACATATCCTCTTGATTGACTATACGCGAGACATTTATTTTGCCATGTGCTTCCTCACTTGCATTTGAAACCGAGTCACGCCAATCATTTATCTTTGGCATAATCTGTGTGGATTAGTGTCTGTTCCAAAGATGTAATGAAAGCTAAAACACAATTTTCAAACCCTATCCAGGCTTGCATATCACTACAACATTGTGCAGCCTAAGACACACAACACCTAAAAGGAGGGAGGAGTAGGCAATCTGTCTAAATGAAAATATACAGTTTGCGAGAAAGAACAAATGGGAAATTATTCATATCAATATGGTGATTGTAAACACAAAAAATAAAAACATTGTTTATGTATAAATAAGGGTGCAAATACCAGCTTATCAAATATCAATTGTTAAAATATTTTCTAAAAGAGTCAATGCCAAACCTGAAATTCAGGAGGGCACTCTAACACTACCTGACTGTCCAAGTTCAAAAGATATCACACACTAAAAACAGTAACAGTTTTAACAACAAAGACCAAACTCTGTTCAAATGACTCACAATAGGTACACAGCTGCCCTCAGATAACCCTTTAGGCTATCCGGATTAAAGCTGAAACAACATTAGGTTTGCCCCCCAAAAAATCACAAAAGCATACACACAGTGTGCAAACACTCTCACAACTATTCAAAATGTTATACTCTTTCACACATTTTTCACTTACCCTCTGCCTATAGCAGGCATCGGCATTTGGATTCAGCCCTAGCAGGGCCTGCTCGTCCATGATTACAGCAACAGACTGGCAGGCCATTCGTGGGTTAGCTTGTCTTCACAGAACGTTCACTCCTCTCTGCTACCATCAAGCAGATTTCACACATCTATTTGACAAACATTGAATATTTATATTTGACATAGTGAAAATAATGTGACAAATTAAACTTTGCATTATCATGGCAAAAAGATGTGTGTTCACATGTTGTATAAACTATTCATTTCACATATAAAAACTAATTATGTAAATTGTATTGAGGTGGTCAGTAACAGTTGCCTGTCACACTAACGTCAATTAAATTCTGAGTGTGTAAGAGAGAGAGAGAGAGAGAGAGAAAGAGAGAGAGAGAGAGACAGAATGAGAGGGAGAATAAACTGAGTTACGCTGAATCCACATAAACAACTCATGTTTGTAGTGAGTCAGCTACGTTCGCCTCTCTGAAAGTGCTTGAACAATGCTAGTCAGCTTCACAGAATACGTTTCAATGAACATGATGCAACATAGCTTCAACATTTTGGTCAGGATGTCTGATTCCCATTCTACTTAGTCACTGATACAATCAATTACAAAATTCGATCTAACATTACTCCGGCCTGATAGTTCACAGTTAAAATGTATGAAAAGCTGTGTTTAACGTTGTGCACTGGATCGACAAGCCACTCCTAAAAAGTTGACACTGCAGAGAACTTGGTGGTGCATTACTTGCTAGTTGATATGCTAACTACTAGCTTAGCCGATGTGGTGCTGAATTGACAAGACAGATCGGGAATTTAGTAGGTTTAGCAGGTTTCAAAATGTAAAGATTAAATTGCCAGATAGATGCAGAGGATGGAAAACGACTTTTACCAAGCAGTTAACATTAATTATGTGTGTCTCTCTAATAAACACCGGTGGAATTCCCTCGCACATCATCGACACGCTTTGCCTTGCCTCACATATCATCGTGGAAAAAGCTCACGATGAGAACTCCAGGCAAAACAATATGGGATAGTAATATTTATAACAAAAAACTAAATTCCTTACCTTAATAACAACTCTATCTCATAGTCTCACTCCATCATCCCTCCCCAAATACGCAGGAATGGTTTAAAAATAAATTCAATATATAAGATATTGCACTCTGTTCCCAGAACGAAGAGATTTCTTGCGGCGTGTCGACTAGACGGAAATGGGAGGTAATTCTGGATGGGTCATGACCACAGGAAGAAAACCTCTGACATTCAAATGTCTGAGCTGAAGTTATATTAAAACGCTTTATTTTTCAGTTAGCTGTAGGCCTACTACTTACCAGACCAACAAGGAGCTCAAACGTTTTTTTTAATATATATTAGCAAAGTTAACATTAGACAGGTTTAAGAATATGATTGCTCAGCCAATTAAAATAAACATATGATATATCATAAGTTATCTTTAAACATTTTACAAAGGTACTGGTAACATTAGTTTCAATATAAAAAACGTATTCTGTTTATTTGTCTTTTATAATATATGGTTGAGAAGTTTCCTCGGATTACTGTTTGGCCAATCAAAGGAACTGAAATATATGAACCTGCCTTTCTTTGGACTCGACGTGCGGATTCTCCGCCTTTCTACTTCCTCTTTTACTGTGGACGTCCGCGAGAGGCACCATGAAGGCGTCTGGCACAGTATGGAATTATTTTTGTTTATCTACATTAGGGCACATATGGCAGGATATTTTAAATAATAAGTGTAAATAACGTTGTGATTACTGTTTTTGTGTATTTGTTTAAGCTGAAAGCATAAATAATCATGAAGATATTAAGGTTTTTTCCCGTGCGACTGCGTCCCAACATGGCGTCTGAATTTACCGTGCTGCCTTTTGCCATGTGGACGATAGCTTAAGCGCTGTAATTACATAGAGTTGGTTCATAGATGTTTGTCTGTACTCAACTTTATAGAATTAATAATTTAGTCAAGTCCACATGTCTACACCTTTTCTGTAATTGTTCTCTGCCTCTCGAGTTAACGCTAGCCTATTATCAGTTCACAATCGCCCACTCAGTCAAAGGCCTCATGCTGGTCAGACCATTATCCAATTTATCTAAAGCAGCACTGCTTGCACCCAAAACCCAAAGATCTTATTATATGAATGGTATGATCTTGCCTGGTGTGCATAAATCAGTCTCTGCACCTTGTCGCCTTTCTCTGATGCTGTTGTGCCGTTGAAAGTGAATTCAAGGTGCAACAAGTTAACGTTAGCCTTGCACTGATGCTAAGCACTTGATGCAATATTGTTTTATTTTTTAAACGCATACCATTCGTATTTTGATACATTACAGCTTAAGGAATACAAGGTCGTGGGACGCCTGCTGCCGTCTGCGAAGAACCCCAATCCTCCGCTGTATCGCATGAGAATCTTCGCCCCTAACCATGTTGTGGCAAAGTCTCGCTTCTGGTACTTCGTCTCCCAGCTGAGGAAGATGAAGAAGGCTTCAGGAGAGACAGTCTACTGTGGTCTGGTAAATATGATGTAGTAAATGTGAACACTAAAACTTTGATAAATAGTTGGCTTGTGTATTTCGACTGATTTAAAAAAACAAAAACAAAAAATTTTACATTTTGAATGTGTAATTATTTAAACAGGTGCACGAGAAGACTCCACTAAAGGTTAAGAACTTCGGTATCTGGCTGCGGTATGACTCTCGCAGTGGCACCCACAACATGTACAGAGAGTACAGGGACCTGACCACATCTGGAGCTGTCACACAATGCTGTATGTATCTCCCTAAGTGCAGTAATGAATACTTCCCTAGCATTAGTTATGATGAGGGATAGTTTGACCCTGAACATATTTTGGCTAAATTACATATGCTGATGAGCACACAAACCCAATGGTCATTATTACTGTGTATAATGCCCTTGCCATGTGTGCATAAATTAAACAAAATGTACTTTGTCGCCTTTCGTTAGCTCACGTACTGATGAAAGTGAATTCAAGGTTCAACACGCCCATGCAAATCATTTTATATCTTTAGGGTCCACTACTACATATTTAAAGTGTTAAGGTTGCATTTAGTACCTAAGTTCAGCCCTGAAAAATTGCTGGCAGACCATTAAGTTAAAGCTCTTGTCACCTGGCTCAAGTTGTGCGGTTGATTCAGGTGATTGAAGTGTCGGATAGCTTGATTGGGACCTGACATCCTTCTAACATTCATCTTGTTCTGACAGATCGGGATATGGGAGCTCGCCATCGTGCTCGTGCCCATTCCATCCAGATTATGAAGGTGCAAACAATTGCTGCCAACAAATGTCGCAGACCTGCCATCAAGCAGTTCCATGTAAGCAAATCTAACATCTTAACAGGGCTTCAAGATCATTGCAAGATGTGTTTCCAACTTTATATAGTGTAACTCTAGGGTGAAAGCTGTGCTTCCCTTGTTACTGTATTGTTGGTTTTACTATGACGATCTGGCTGGTTTGACTTCTCCAGTAGTACGGTTGAAAAATCTTAACTTCTTCAGGTGCTGTTATACACTTGTTGCAATGTAATGCAACGCTCTAATGAGCCATTCTTGGATTTGTGTTTTCTGCGTTTATGATTGTGACCATGATCAGGGAAGTTTATGCACTGACCTTTTTTTGTGAATTCCATCATGCAGGACTCCAAGATCAAGTTCCCCCTGCCCCACAGGGTTCTTCGTCTGCAGCACAAGCCCCGCTTCACCACCAAGAGACCAAACACTTTCTTCTAAATGAGTTGTCTGTTTTCACGTTGCGGGATAAAATAAAATTCTTCGTACAGAAAAGAAACTTGGGTCTCCTAATGACTTGTACATATTGGTTTATGAATGGTGCCATTTAATCAATAGCAAATTAGTCATTCAGAGTACTGTTCTACTACCTTTATGCAGATTAGGTTGGTAGATTGTGGATATCATGAAGTGGAGTTCCTTGCACAGTGGCTTTAACTTAGGGGTACAAGGAAGGAATTTCACTAGAATAGGTGTAAGTAGGTAGTTAACTATTTACAAGTCCATGAGTTATGATTTGGTTGGCAGTTCAGGTGTATTGTATGCCAAATGGTTGCAAAGTAGAAATATTTTTTTCTGCTATGAAATTCAAAAATAAGTATTTGTTGATTTGAGTGGATGAAGCCTGCTAGTCTCTTGCAGCCTTTACTGAACCATTGTATTGTGCAACCTTGTAGTCTAGCCACATGATGGCAGTCTTACACAAGACAACTTACTACTATAAATTCATACTGTACTGTGCATACTTTATTTTAAAACAAAAAGTAATTTACAAACTTACTGTTATGTTTTAACAAAGTGCTCTACTGCAAAAATAAGTTATACATACCTGTATTTGTTAGCTTGAATATTAAAGGGTATTACTTAGATTTTTCATTCATATCAGCTGTTATCTTAAGTCCCTTGCATACCGCATCCAAAACAATGCTTACATTGTATGCTCCATGTGTAATGAATAAGTCCAGAGACTGTCTCTTTAAAACCATATCTTGACTTTTTCCTGTTTCACTATGTAGTTTGAAACTATTTATACAGTGAGAAGGGGATTTTAGGAGTCTTGGTGGGTCATGTTATAAATGATAAATGATACATGGAAAATCATGCCTCACCTAAGTTTCTTAAGGGCTACACTAGGGGAAAAAATGCATAAACCCATGTGCTGTCATATTTATGCAACAGCAAATGTTTAAACAAAAATAGTAAGGAACAGAAAATGTTCCTATGAAAATAGTTTGAACTCAATCACCTGGGAGGGATAACATGAATGATGCTTATTTAAGATACAATGTATTGTGAGCAAGGGCTTGTAATTAAGTTGGAGGTTTTCCAGATGGGGTTGAGTAATCTTTTGCTGTGCTGTTGGTATGTCATGGTGTGGTATAGACCGAGAACTCATTATAGTAACTTTTGCTAATTAATATAATGCATGCCGGGAGAGGTGTCGGGCGGGGAGGGGTTTGAAAGAGGATCTAAATGACTCACAGTTAAACGTAATCATAAAATCACAATTGATATGACAGCAAGTGTATGCTCTAAATTTATTCTCAATTGTATGTAGAAGCATACTACAATAACGCAGCACAAATGGGTATTGAAATGTTTGATATATAACAATCACACACCACTCACAGGAAATTGGTTATAGGTTCTGAAATCTAATTTATACAATGAATAGCTGTATATATTACAAAAAACTATTATTGGGGTAATTCAAACATAGTGAATGCAATGTCAGGTTGTTTGGGGCCCTTGACTGTTACTTGATCGTACAAAAAGAGTTGTTTCCCAAAGGAACTCATTGTGAAGCTGGGAACTGAGATATATTTAAGGTAATTAATTATAATTGGCTGATTATATAAAAAAAGAAAAGAATAATATGATTAAAATAGACTGAATCTGTGGATGGAATAGTGACATGAAGCAAGATGTGCTGGTTTCTCTAAACAGTTTATACAACGATTTTTTTTATATGAAGCAACCTATTAATCTCAACATATTTAAAGAGAATAACCTTTTCAGATAAAATCAGGTTAAAATTGTGTGTCCGAGAGCACAGTGTATGCTTTCATTGATAAATGGCAAAAGGAATAGGCTGTAGGCAACCATGTAACATATCATGAAAAATGTTTTCCATCATGAAGGGAAGTTTTGTGTTGCTTGCTCATGGAGATACCATTGAATTTGAACAAAGCCCGGCTTAGACCACACACCAGCACACAACTTGGAACAGGATGTGACTGCTTTATCACAGTGATAAAAGGGGATGACTCTCATCCCCTTGAGGCAGGTCTATTTCATTCCAGTCTTCATTTGCAACCCCACCAAAAGCAAAGCCAAGATGACCCACTACATTTCAACAGCGAATTGTCACAACAAAGTGGATAAATAATTTAATTGACTGCAGTTGGGAAATCAAATGTTTACAAGTTTTGTCCAAAGTAGTCGCATCTGATTTAGGCAGAAATGTGCTGGTGTCCTTATTTCCCCCGATTATGTTGTGTTCAAATGCATGAACAATTTGTCAAATAGGGAGGACGGAGATGAACACTCTTTCTTCATAGCATCATGACCGCTGTGAGAAACAGAGCAAAATGATTTCCATAATATTAACTGTGCACAGCAACAACCATGAGCAGTAGTAGGAGGAGGGTTGTAGAGCCCCTGTTGACCACTGTCTGGTCTTGGCTAATGCCAGATTTACTGTCCTGTGGCCTGGGTTGTGGGCTCAAGGTGGCAGGGAGGCTTTGTACAGCCCCCTTGGGCACTGGCTTTCCAAGAACTCATGGGCACAGAGTGGCGAAGCCTCAAGCCACAAGTTACACGGGGCATAAAGACTCTTAGTGTGCGGCCGTCTGAGGCCTGCTGGCTGGTGGAGTGGGACGCTGTGGTGGCGTTTGGTTTGTATATGTTTTTGAACGTCCAGGAGGGAGGTAATCTACGTGAACAAGGGAGACTTTAATACATCAGGGAACTAAAGGCCATCTAGGGGCAGCCCCTGCCCCACTGTTGTATCTAAGGCCTGGTCCTGGAGTTGGTATTTGTCTTTACCTATGGGTTGAAAATAGGTGCTACTAGGTGCTAGTGTTCTGTTGTTATTGTAATGCTAGTAACATGTTCGGCACAAAGTTTCTTTGTTTTCCTGTGATCAATCCTGTGAGTTTGATTCTGTTCCAATGTTCCTTTTAATTTTCAATGATACCTATGATTCTTATCAAAGATCATTTAATAAAAAAGATTAAGTATTATTCTTAAGAGCGGATTTATTATACAGTATATTGTGGGCCATGTCCTATAATTGTATACATGTAATATATCATTTCATGTTGTTAACACTGGCATCATTGATATTTTGACCAAAATAAGACCACCGATTATTTTTCAATCTATACTTAAAACCTACCTCTATAAATAATTATACAATTACTGACATTCTTTTTCACTAGCAGAGGATGTATAAGCTCTTTGTGATTGCGACTTTCGCTGAGTAAGCCCTTGCTATTGCCAACCATTTTTTTTATCATTCTTTTATTTTTAATGCCATTTATTCGATTTCATTTAATCAATTGTTGTGTTTTGATGTAAAACTTTTTTGGAACATTGTTAAAAATGTGCTATATGAAAAAGAGTTTATGATACAGTGGCTCTGAGAGGCCAAAGCACTGCAACTAAAGAAAACACAGTCTGTACTTCAAAGGCGTTTCTGTAATGTGTTGTCTGAATTTGCAGCGCGTTGTCTAAATGCTGCACATGTTCTACGTTGATGCTGTAAAGCGACTTTGGGTTTTAGAAAAGCGCTATATAAATAAAATGAATTATTATTATTATTATTATGTGTTGTCAAATTGATGATGTAGATGATGTAGAAATAGATCTTTTCTTAATTTGCTCGTGTTTTGTCTATTTGCATGTGTAATCTTAAGTTGCAGTGCGTTGGCCTCTCAGGGTCACCGTAGTATGGTCATTAAACAGTAATAGAAACCACAAAATGTGTCTCTACAGCTAAAGTGCAGAAATATGGTAGTGAGTGTTAATATGTTAGGTGTCAGAGGTTAGCATGGCTGTTTTCTTAAATTGGAGGAGAACAAGAATAAACCTGCCAATGCATTGGCACTGAGCTTATCTTTCAGTGTAGCAGGTAAAAGAGAAATTGTAAGTCATTTGTCCACCAAAATACAAATGCTCACATGAGTCTCCTTATTTATAACAATGTTTCAGCCATTTTATCCAAGATGCAAGCATTTAAATGGATTGTATCTAAAGCTCCCAAGGTTTCACCAGAGAGCGTTGAGATGTACTGGTAAACGCACAGACCACGGCATATAGCTTCCACAGTGGAATGCGCTAAAAGCCTTGTCCAGACCAACGAAAGACTTTCCTTAGCCTTAACGTTTCTCAGAACGCCTCGTGGATCTATTGTTACTGTGTAGTTGGGCAGTTCTTCAAGGTTAAGAATACATGAAAAAACTGAGTATCAAAATGTAAATGGCCCTTTCAGAGGATCATGATGACAGAATGACTACATACGATCTCCAGATCTCCGTGCCTTGTGTGAAGCCCATTGAATTGCCTCTATCTATGAAATGTGCTGTACAAATAAAATGTATTTGATTTGATTTGATATCAGGAAAGTGAGACATGCAGTCGTGTTATACATTTTTTACTGGACCAACAATGAATCATCTATGGGTTATCTTTAAGGTCTCCTTAAGTAATTATTTTACTCTAGTAGTCAGACCAAAATGCAGAGTGGACAATGTAACATGTACTATCTATTTGTTTTGATATACCTGCCTGCTCATATCCTCTCGCTATGGGAAAATGTTGTATAAAACATGGCTTGTAAGATAAAAAAAGTGAAAAGTGAAAAAAAAGAAATGTAATAAATACACCTTGCCCAGCCATTCATTTTGCAGACAAAAACTGAACCTCTCCTCAGCTCAGGTCACAATCACAATTTATTTGATCTCAAATCTAGTACTGATGAAAAAATGCTGTCAAGCAGCAAAAAGAACAGGGTTAATAGGTCAAACTGGACACACAAAGACTGCATTATTCTCCTCCAGGGCACTTATAAAGAAACCTTAATAAAAAAAGACTGCATTTATTGCCCATTGGTATCTGTTACATTGATCCACTTCACAGGCTTAGAATGGACTTCGGCCGTGTCTGGGAGAAGAGAGAAAAATCAGCCACATCAAAAAAAATTCAGAAAAATCAGCTACATGGCGCAAGGATGCTTAGGAATGGGGGTGTGATGAGGGGTGGTAAAGGTTGGGATAGAGAAAAAAAATTGTTCTCTTGAGAAAGCTTTGAGTAGAATGTAGTTATAGTGTAGTGTGTGTTTACATGAAAACGATAAACTATAACATCTGAAAAGTAGCAGAATTAATAAAATAACGTTTTTTTTACTATATATCCTCCAATGGCAGGCACAATGAAGTTAGTATTATCAGTCTGAGGTTTAACCACAGCCACAGAGATTCACACAGTAGTCATCTTTACCATGTAAATGTCTTTCCATAGTTCACCACGCTCTATAAAAAGCTTTTTTGATTTGTTGAATTTAAAGAGAGGTAGATTAGAAGCGTAATCGTTCGGGTTGACAGCAGAGGGAAATCTGAATCTACCAAGAGCCACAACAGTGCAGGAGGAGAACCGGGAGCCTGGCCACATCCCCAGCCTTGATGCTAAAATATATTGGCTGCTCCATTGACACAGACAAGAAACGTAGAAGGAAGGGGGGAAAAAGCCATTTCTGAATAAATGCTTCCTTTATTTGAGTAAAGTTGGTGGGAAAATGGCTCATGCTTTACTTTTGTGACAAATGTACATTTTGTACGGTTATGACTGTCACTCTAGAATTCAACATTTAGCACGTATACTTGTAATAAGTCACAACTTAACGTTTAATATTTAAAAGGACAACTCTGTTATTGGTAGAAGTGTAGTATATTGAAATCAGTAGAGACACCCCTTTTGAATACTTAAGACTTTTTACATAGCTTTGCATTCTTTGTGTGACAAATGTACCCTGTGTGAGAATCCCTACAGATTCCCCTGAGTCTGTTTTAGACAAAGGCCCTTTCATCAGACAAAGGCCCCTTTTGCTACTGCTCACTTCATCTCCTCATCAGACAATATCAAGAAAACAACCATTAACAAATTTGATCACTACCAGACAAACATCTGGAATGGAAACGACCAACAATGTTTCATGTCAATGAACATCACTGACATATCTCTCATTTCTTTTGTAACTATGTTGACTTCCCTATCAGCCCTACAGCATTATTTTAAGAAATTCATATAATTAGCAATTTTTTTTTGCCTTTGTTTAAGTGCCACAGCGCATACTGGCAAAATTATACATTTTACAGGATCAGACTGCATGTGAAATTTAATCAAAAGGCAAAGCTTATAGATTGTGGGAATGCCTGAAACTAATCAGAAATCTGGTAAAACGTACTTTGTATGGTCAGTGTGAATAAACAACGGATCTTCTGTGGCAATCTTCAACCTTGGGACAAAGTGCTCAATTTACAGATTCTACAATTTGCTTCCCTCTGATTTTACCTGTACTTAACATAATGACACATCAATATCCAGCATGCAAGATATAAAAACTCAATGAACAGGTTAAAATACCATCCAAAGATGTGACAGTGAGCTATACTACATCCCACAAACAATTACTACAGCTTTTTTATTTTTGACCTAATGGATTTGACAAGGGCCTTTTTATAATAATGCCATTTGCTTTGCCTGTGACAAATGAAAGGTATGTTACAAATTTATGAATCACAAATATTATTTTTCATATTTAGACAAAAGAACATTCAGTTAAGTTAATAAACTATCTTTATTTTGACTTAAACAACTGTTGAATAGTCTCAAGAAACAATGGATAAATCCAAACAAAGCACAAAATGGCAATTGTGAATCGCACACTGAGCGGAACCAAATTCTGGCAGCAGGAGGACGCCCATCGTCCTTGCTTGCATACTATTGTAAAATATATAGGTACTTTTAGATTGGCAAATCATAGCATGGAAATGTGTTTGTGGTTTGGGCACAGTGCAATCTCCTTTTTCACCAGTCAGAGTACTTCATGACAAGAACGTGCAAAAGCCCTTCACATCTCTTCTGACTCCAAGCACACCTCATTATTAGTGTGATTTTCCATCTATATATGCAACACAATTTAGACATAATTATTCCTGGAGGAGGGGAACCTGTTGGGGACCTGTTTATGAAATTACTCACGTCTATAAATAGCTGTGACTTTAAAAATACTCGTCAAGTTTTTCCCTTGCACTTTTTTTCATAATGACGGAGCAAAGGTGATAGCTGTCAGCTGTCATATAACACATTGTAAAAAGCCATTTCATGTATTGTATAATTTAAAGATTGTGCGATCATTTAAATCTGTTGGAGTTACGTTTTAAATCGTTTTCTATTTAGTACAAAAAACTACAACCCCTATGAACTTCCTCACACCAAGAGAGTGAAGATTGGTAGAGCTGTGTGACCACAGCATCCAGAGGAAAAGAGTGAAATAAGTTGAGAAAAGGCAGAGGCAATGTAGATTTTTCTGATATAGCGGTTGCAGGTGTTTCTTTGCTGGCCACCTAAACCTCAATGGCCCAGGTTCGACCTCATTGTAGTGCCAGAATGTCTATTGACAGGTCCAAGCCTATCCTATTCTGAGCCACAAACTCTCTGACCAGACTCATGTGCATATTTAAAACTGAAAAAACTTCAGGCAAAAAATTTAAATAGACTACACTAGTCACAGTAACGATCACACATACGTAAAGGATATTTGCACCACAAATTTAAATCATTAGGTGACATTCAAAGTGGACTAAGATAAATGTAATACACACACACATACATACACACACACACACATCCCACACACACACACACACCCCAAAAACCGAACAGCAATGCAAATTCTGACACCTTACAGTATATGGTCTATAGTGGCTTTTGTCTTTGGATGGAAGCATGGACCAGAATCATTACCAGACATTTAAGGAAATCGTGGCTCTGCCTCCTGTTGCCAAGCTCCAACATGTGGTTTCCTTTGCAGGAGCAACGGTTTTTGTACTTCCCCGGACACTTGGAATAATTGGCCTTCCTCTGAATGCTTTGGTATTCACAATGATCCAGGGTTCATCTTGTAACTAGACATTTGATCTACTGTCTGAGACACTGGGATAGAAAAATTACATCGACCCCCTAGGCAATAAAACATGAATGTCCACTATTGAAACCCATGGCATTGTCTTGATCCTCTTGTTTTAAAAGGTATTTTTCAATGTTAAGTCACAAATGTTTGCTCTCTATCTCTAGTCTCCCTGTTTTCTTTGGTCCCATAGCCTTACTTTGAAAATAGATATCCCACGTGTAAATATAATATAAAAATATCGGCACAGTTCTTCACAGGGGACCAGTGACTTATTACTGGAAACTGGTACAGTGGTGGAAAGAAAGAGACCGGCAAAGTATTTAACTCATAGGGATCTCGGCCCATTTGAATCAATCTCAAAAGGATCTCAAACCAGCTGTCAGGGGCAGCCAATGGGCTATGTCTCATTGCTTGTCCAGGGATAAAAAAAACAAAAAAACATCTCCCATTCTATGATATTGTCCATTTATGGACTGGCCTGTGTCAGACATTCCATTTTGGGGCTGCCGATTATACTGAGAAACCCGGGCCTTGTAAATAGACACCACACCTGAGGCATTTATTCCATGATTCTGTGCATGCAATATTTCCCTGAGTGTTACAGGGCTGTTTTATATCATGTCACAATCAGGCTTGGCCAGATTATTTCAATTTGGGAGATTATTGTGTGCAAGCATATGTCTGCCAAATTGTGCTATTTTTTCAGATGATTAATGATTCAACCCTTCAATACATTTTGTGTGCAGAATTCTAATATGATAAACTAACAATTCAGGCTAGTGTGGGTGAACGAACCACTGCCTCCTGCCGTTCACTCCTGACCTCTCTTGACAGTTCTATGAAGCAGAAGGTTCTTCTTTGGTGGGCTTGGCTCACTCCGCAGCAATGGTTGTGTTGTGCACGTTTACCGGTTGCTCTCGCACTTCAAAGCCCAAATGGTGTTTTTGGATGGTGCACAAGTGGAAAAGTCCAAGTTGCAGGGGTCAGGGTCCAAGCTGGTGTTGTCAGGAGTTAATCAATGCAGCCATTACAACCTCTCGGAAAGTGAGGATGTTGGTTTAGAGATGGAAATCTAAATGTCCTTCAAAAATGTCAACAGACAGCTAAGTGCTACTCGTTAATCCTATCAACATGCGTGAAAGTGTGTGTTTGAACAGGTAATTGGGCTGATTTATTCAATTTGTTCATTTTGAAAATAGTGTTTAGAAAGCTAATTTGAGGAAATTTTCCACAAAGTAAAAAGGCATGACTACATTCTTAGTGTGAACACGTGCTCCAGAATTGTGGGCAAAATAAACCCTGTCATCGGGAAGGGAAAACATATTTTCAATGTAGTCCATTAGGTTTCTTGTGATACACCTTAATTAAACGGTTAAGTGTCCAGCAAAGATATAATTAGCACTCATTGCCTAAAGGATGAATAAGACAATAATAGGTGTAAAGAAACACAATAAGATATGCAATGCATTAAAATACTTTCACATCAGACATTTAAAAATTCATAAAATACACATTGTGCAATGGATGCACAGGAATCTCATTCTTATACCAATAGACTTATTACAGTAAACTCTGACTTTTGAATGTAATCTTTTGAATAGACTTTAGACCTAGTTATGTATCCCACACAGCAATCAAAACAACATAAAAGAATAGAATACCTTAGAGACAACATTCTGGTATAAATGATAACCATGACATGTAAAGCCCAGGCATGTCCTCAATGTAGTAATATACCACGAGGGTTTAAGCATAACATTTGACAAATGCCTCAGTCAAATCTGCATCCGTACTATCTTGCTAAACAACAAGAAAAAACAGGCGGAACAATAGTTGTTATGGCTAAGGATAGAAGCCCATTTACAACAGCTAGTCGATAGTGGGGAAGACATCTTGTCGCCGCGCCCTTAGTTAAGGATGGTGAGGCTGGATTGTTATGATACAACAATTGAACATCAGCAGGAAACTGCCATGATGGAGAAACTTAAGCAGGGTACAAATAGTTTTATCAATCCACTCTTGTGCCAATTAGAGATGGAATATATTTCCAAATTGGTGTTGTGGGCCAATGATCTTTACTGAGTCTAATCATAATGTGAGTATGATCTTAATATTATAATGGCAATAGTATTTTCAGCCCTTTCAATCTTTGTCAAAATGATCTGCTAACCATGCCATATCTACAGTATACAATCGTATATAATTACCACGAGTCTGTCCTTTTCTCCATATCTCTCTACTCTAAATCCATTAAGGTAATCTTTACAGGCAGCAGGCCTATTCAGTTTGAATGGGGTTTGTATGAACAGCATTGAGTTCTAACTGACGTGTTAACTTTACCTTGGGGCGGCAGCTTACGGGAATGTCATTTCTTTGGCCCTACCAACGTAGGATTTCTCTAGAGAATCGTATTGGTGACTGATGTTCGAGAGAACTCACAGACTCCTCTGTGCTGGGGGTCTGCAATGCTTGGCTCCCATTCCTGTCCTTCTGGTGTCTAACAATAACAGCTCCACCTGGGGGCCAATAACTTGACACTTCTATAGCAGCAGGGCCACCTTCAAGGGGCAACGAGAGCTGTCATTATCCAACTAAACCTCAGGTAAAGTGTACAGTCAAAGCATGCCAAGAATAAGAAAAATTTAATGCCCAAACGTCAGTTCTGGCTATATTCAACAAAGCGCTTTTCTTTCAAAACTTGAATTGTCGCTGGCTCTGAAAAGAGAAGCTATGGTAAGCCTGAAAGTAAATATGAATATGGGGTACAGAATTGATTATTAGGTGGTGTAGTGTTGATGGTTGGTTCTTGAGGTACTGTGATATGAAAGCCCCTGCTGTGTAGTGCAGTGGTGCCTTCTCCATTGAGTTTGACTGTGGTTTTGTGTTGGAGCATAGTAGCCTGCAGTCTGCCCAGTAACCCCTTAAATTGTATAATCGCTCTCCATGCCAATATGGCAGGTGAAATTGACCCCCCCGCCCCCCACCCCACCCCCCCAACTAAAATGGAAGACCTGTTGTTAATCTCTATTTTAAATGGCAAAGATGAAAGCCTTCATAAAGTCTCACACTGGCATTTTTTGTTACCATCTTTGCCTCAGCATATAAATTGTAATAAAAAAAAGTTGAAAATCCGGACCGCGGCCTATAAATAGAGTGTGAGAACCAAACACGCAGTGTAGTGTTTCTCTGGTTTTTCGGGTTACGCTCCTCAAAGGTGCTGCTTGCCCTCCTGCTCTCCGTGGGCTGACAGCTCCGAGTCAACACAGCTCCGTGGTTCCATTCTGCCCCTCGCTGAAGCACACACCCGGGCCGTGCTGTGGTCGCTGGCGCCGCAGCCCAGCAACGTATCTGTGAACACTTTGGAGAGAACTTAGGCACCGGCGTGGCGAGGTCTGAAGCTCTTAATGGACCTGATTATTTTAGTAGCCCCAATAATGACAGTGATTATATAAAAATGCTTGCATTTAAGAACTTTTATTCAGGTTCAATTACCACGTTTTGCCCCTGACAGGCTCTTTGCCGCCCCAAAACTCGCAAATACTAATGGAAAAATAAGGTCCCTGTAAGGTTAGACATATGAGACTCATCACGAAGGGTTTATATTTTTACTAGTGCAAAATACACGGCTTTTCTCCTGTGATTCTTTATATTTGTTAACTTAGCAGACAACCTTGTGTTTTCCTTGAATCAGTAATTTAGGCTGGGCATGTTTCTGGGACAAGTTAACACGGCCCCAGTTACGGTAAGCTATACCATCCAATCTGGGACAGGAAGACCAAAGCATCCAGCTCCTCAGCCATGACCTCTCTGTCTGCCCCCCTGCACGCCACTTGTTAAGTTGGTATAGTGTAATCGTGTTAAGGTCTATTTAATACAGGTGAATGAAAATTGGTACCACATTTACAAGCCAAAGCTGCACACAAACGCCCATTGAGAGTACGAATTAAAACGATCCCGCTAAGTTGACAGTCAATTTAGCATTTTAAGCATCTTTTAGAGGCTACAAGCCACCTTTGCCAAAAGCAAACTGGGCGGCCTTCATTCACACTGCTTCATGGGGCTTTTTGGTGCAACCAGAGAGAGTGGCTCAGCCTTTTTACAAAACCAAAACCACACTCTGGGGGCACCTCTAAGGCAGTCGTAGGGGAAAACACACACAAAAAAGCTTGACAAACAGCCGTATTCCTTGCTACAGACAGGTCTGAGAGAGTGTGGGGTAAGGTAGAGTAACTGTAGAGGGCTTACAACATGCAGAACCCCTGGTTCCTGTCTGTCTGTGCTGAATGGACCCTACTGTTCCTCTGAAGCCCACAGGCAGAGAGAAGTGTGAGGTGCAATGCAGGGCTCAGCTTGTCCTGCTCGCAGGCTTCCAAGACGTCTTCCACCCTTTATTAGGCCGACGTAAAACAAAAAACATTGCCACAGGATATTTCATTCAAGGGTGGGATGAGGGAAAACATTTATGATGACCATTGCTTTTATGTATATATATATATATATATAATTATTTTTATTTTTATTTTTATTGATTTATTTTGTTGAAACAACCATAGGCCTAACAAATACACTACTGACACAAAAGCCAGATCATAACAAGCATCAGGGAGCAAGGAGAAGGATAGTGGGCTTATCTTGGATGCGGTCCTGAGGTTCAACTATCCATGAGCTTCCAATGGGCATACTCGGTCTGTGTGAGTGATGAAGGCCCCACAGGCTGAAAATAGTTAGATGGAAACAGCCCATTCATTCAATTGGGGCAGCCCATCTTCAGAAATCCTGTAAAACACATCAATTGATAGGAAGTAGGAGGCTCCCACCAGGTATTCTAACTGTGGGAGCTTTGTGTGTTTGAGTAAATTAAGCTTTTTTCCCCCTTTCCTCAAGAAAGTAATTTCAAAAAGGCTGGCTGCGACGCAAGTAGCAGTGGAAATAATTACACGAGGGTTTGAATTTTCTCACGCATGTAGCCCGCACGCATGCTGTGTTGGAAACCACCTCCACCTCCCCCGGGGGCTTGTTTTTCATAGAGCACACGTAGCATGGACGCAGCAAGGCAAGACGAAATGGTCAATTGTCACAATAGCGTCGGCCGTTTCAAACAGCCCGGTTCGTCGTACTTTTTCTATCCGAATTGCATAATTTGTTTTGCACGTTCGTTCTGTTTTTCTTATAATCTTTTGGTATTATATTCAAAACAGTCATCGTCTTCTAGGCCTACTGGTAAAAATGTCTGACAGATTTATGTGGTAAGTAATTGATATCATTTACAGGTAACAAATTTCAAGTGCATTTTAAAACATTTTAGAGCGGTCGTAAAGTCATGAAGTCACAGTTTGACAACCATTATAATTCTCGTCATAACTACTATCACATCCATCATTGTCATCATCATCCTATGGAAAGTATGGATTCCACCACTTTCTCCATTTCCGTTTTTTTCTGTGGGGGTTGCACCGAGCTGCAGGGGCCAGTGGTAATACACACAATAAGTTAGGAGGCAGAGTAGAGGATCAGAAGAGAGCCTCCTGGAGCTTGAGCCTCAGCCTGGGCCTATCAGGGGGACTCGCCCTGGAGACAATCAAAACAAGGAAGAGGAGCTTTCAGCAACAGCGCCCCGAAACCCTGAAAGCTGTAATCCTACCTTGGGCGGCTTAGAGAGCACATCCTGTAGATGTGCAGGATGGGTGGAATGAGTGAGCCAAGGGACTTGGCGGAGGTTTTCATAATGCACTGGAATAGAAACAAAATTAAAATTGATACATTAGATTTTTGATAAGTAATCAAATATGGATGGATAAGAAGTCACTAAGTAGGATACCTAATATGAACGGGATGCATTAGAATAGCTTGCAAACATTTGAATAGTGTCACATGAATGATGATTTTGCAGAGCCGCTTCACAGGTTTTGTAGCATTGCTTACACGTGAGAGGGCACCCAAAGCAGTAAGTCAGAGCACATGTCCGAACAGCCATTACCAGCGGATTTTCCCACTGGGTGGTGCTGGTATTTGAAGGGTTAATCGACAACGGCATTTATGATTAATGCTACACACATCTGTGACGGCAAGGGATGGGGACATCTGGAGACTGTGAAGGGAAACTTATGATTGGGTCTATTGTCTAGCCGTGGATATGGGGAGACTTCGATGGAGAGACAGAGCAAAAAGAGATTAATCACGCCATGATGGTTTCTCCTTTAAAACACATTGGAATAGCCGCCAAAACACACCCATGTGACTGTGATGTATTTCACTGGACAGTTTGGCCAGTGTCTCCTAGTCTTGTGGTTATTAAAACTCGAAGGAATACCAATTCTCCTTACCCATTTGTAATGTTTGCGAGAAGACCAAGAATGAAAGATCAGGATAAGGAACTGAGAACAACTAATACCTTTAACATTATTTATAAGGCAAACGCTGATCTGTTAAGAATAAACAATAAGAGCCCCAAAATAAAAGATAGTATATGCACAAGAAAAACACATTAAACTGTGAGGTCAAACAGGATGTTTTTGTACAGATGACAATGAATCCAGATGGCAGGGGGAGTGCTACTCTGTTTGAATGTGCAGCAGCACAAGTGGATCACTTTTAATTGCCTCACTAAATAGGTGTTCTCTCAACAGCCACTGCTAATAGTGTAATACTGCCACAGGAGAGAAGCTCTTGCTTTGTGTTTGTTGTTGCTCTGCCTTCATCGTGCGGGCCTGCAAGCCATGTCAGTCCACAAGGGGGAGACATTTAAAAGATCCAATAAACAACAAAAATCCATCTCCATCTCATGATGGAAAAGAACATTAAAAGGCGGGATGCATCGACAGAGAAGCCAAGCAAACATTGGAACGATAATAGATGACAGTTAAATATCGTCTCGGAAACACAACAGTTCATCAAAATGGCGTAATACGAGTTAAGAAAAAGCAAAAGTAAAAGGATATCATGTAGCATATCTAAACAGGAAGGAAGGGAGTGGGTCAGGCTATCTTTTTACCAATTCAAAGACTCATCCTTGTTAGTTTGTTGATTGGAAAAATCATACAGTGCTAAGGAGGAACTGATATCATGATAAGGCCAAATTCGGTTTCTACAATTGCGATGGAGTTTAATTTTAGCATATGACCTCGTATTACCTCTCCCACTGGTACTCGTGGCACCGAGTTCTAAAATGTAAATTTCCTGTTTCCTCTCTTTTCCTCATTAGCGGCTCTGTAGGCTCCCTGTACGTGCCTAACGGATGGTGCACTGGCAGCCATCACTCGCCGCCATGCCAGGCTCAGACACTGTGTCTTCCTTGGGATGGTGTGTGGTCCTATAGCTGTCATCACGATGGACGTTATGCTAACAGTGATAATGAGCCTAGGGTTGGACAACCCAAAATAGGCCGATAGAAAAAAAGATAATCAGGAGTCATACAACAATGCAGTGAAGAATAGGCCTACTACATAAGTTAAATAAAAAATGAAGACTGTTGTTGTGTAGGTACATTTGTTAGTTTTTGTTTTATTATTCAAACAAACGCTCTCATCATAAAATCTATTTAAACAATATATCTGATCGTTTAGTAAAAATACAATTTAAATGATATAGGAGATCGCAGGTGTTAAAACTGCCATCAAATTATACAACACAAGACACAGAAACCAAATGGTAAATGGAATGACAACATCCCCTGGGCAGTTACAGAACGGGCTACAGTTCAGTCCTAGGCTACTGTATATCATGAGACACCTAGTTAATGACAGACCTGCAAGTTATTCCACAAGTGCTGTCATGCATGTTCCTTAACACTCACACAACAGATGAGGTATGGCTGTAGTGTTATTATTCCTTTTCAGTGTTCAATTGAAAAGACATTTCTTCCGTCTTAAAAAAATATAAAAAAAAAATAAATAAATAAATATATATTATATATATATATATATATATATATATATATATATATATATATATATATATGTATTTTTTTTTTATCCATCTTTACTTTCCGATTTAACAAACAGGTCTTCAAGTCTGTCTATTGGGCGGCGCCAAGGTAATTTTTTTCTGGAAGTTTTCAAGCAGTGTGGCCCTTCATCTCCGGCTTGCCAAGGTGACACCATTTCCTCCAGCCGGAGGAAGGTGAGCATAAATGCAAGTTTTTTTGAGTGGGTCAGGAAGCAGACACAAGCAGTTTTCTTTTTCCCTCACGCTGTTCAGTGTACATGTCACTGTGCAGATGGAGGACCCATGTGGCTCAGCCTGGTTCTGCCACAGTTTCACTCCTTTCAATGCGGAAAAAAACATCAGAATCCGCCTGAACAGCGAACAAGCAGATAGCATTCCAACTGAATGACTGTCTTATTTAAAGTTTCATCGCCTGTCATTTCACAGTGTGCTGTGGAGCTCTGCCTGCTGAGAAGCGGTGAATGTAAGAAACCATCTCTTGCTCGAACCTGGGCCATTTTAAGCTCGGTCATTGTTATTTCATTTGGTTCTCATCAAACACAGACAGAACCTATTCAGGTTCAATTCAATTTACTGCAATAAATATTTGATATGAAGAATATTTGCTAAACCCAAAGTCAAAATTCAGGTCAGGTAAAAGATTTGAGTATTCACTGGAGTGAGTAACATGTTGTGTACTATACAAAACACTTTGTTTTACTTTTAAACAGCAAACACAATTTTGGGATTGCATTTATGTTCTAGAATTGGGATGTGCATGTGTGTGTGTGTGTGTGTGTGTGTGTGTGTGTGTGTGTGTGTGTGTGTGTGTGTGTGTGTGTGTGCGCACACCATGGGTTTGATAAAACAAGTTTTTCCACTGGCCTGGTGGAGTGTACGCCTTGCTGCCCTTAGTGCAGCAGCACCCAATGCTAATCAGAGATCAGAGAACAGGAAAAGACACGCCACCCTTTTTTCCAGTGCCCAGTGCCCACACACAGAGGGGGCGATGCCGCCCATCCTCACAATGCCAAGATGCCATGGTCCGCTAGACCATATGTGTTTTACAGAACAGAGCTGAAACAGTAGGGTGTTTCTATAGAAGAAGTTCATTGTGAGGATACCCCCGGCACCACCGTGCAGGGTCGACTCTACTCAGTACCTGACTCACCGTCGCTGTGAATGAAAGAGCATTTCACATGGAAATTGTTATTCCAACCACATACACAAGCATTTCAGGGCTGTTATGGAAAAGTAATTGGCGCAATTACAGAGGAGGGGGACATCTGTCAGAGGGTCAGGGGCTTTCCCAGAACACAGACTTTCCTCTCGGGGGCTCCTCCAGAAAGCATGGAAACATCGCTTGACACTGATTCCACTCGGTTCAACCCGTACAGAGTAGGGTAACAGTTAAATATGTGATATATCAAGTTGCATCATGCAACCATATGTGAAAATGACAAGAGCATGGTTCTATTAAATAATGTAATACCATGACACATGTAAAAATGAACATGACCTCGGAGAACCATAACAAACTATTTCATTGGGTTGGTTTGAGCAGCTTGAAAACACGTCGATAGGTTGATGCCTCAGACAGGTTTTCCATGCACCGGTTGCTGAACCTCGCCCTCGGCAGATGTGTGTCTCAAAGTCTCATGAGCTGACCTTTGACCCATCCAAGTCTAAAAATAAACCTTGCAGACAAAAAGCCAATAAACAACTCTCTTGCGGGTCCGGATTTGGATCCTCTGCTGAGTGTGTGTGTGTGTGTGTGTGTATGTGTATGTGTGTGCCACCCGTTTGAAACCAAGCCAAGACGGGGCGTGAAAAGGAAAAGGTAGTTTTAATGTGTTTTTCAGATGAGCCATGAGCTGTCTTATAAGGGGCAGTGGCTGGAAATATTCAGGGGCTTGGTGTGGAGCATGTTACAGGCAGTTGTCAGGTGCTGGGTCTGTTTATGGCATGAGAGGGGAAACATTGTGAACTCAGGTCACAGTGGAGAGAAAGAGTCATCTTTTCTAGCAGATGGAATGTCTTCCACATTGTTGTGACCCCCCACCACAGGGGTCGTGAGACCCGATATACATTATTAACGATGAATAATATTTGAATGTCTTGCTAAAGGGAAGAAACAAAACACGTTTTATTTTACAATTGTTTTATCTTAGTATTTTACAGTAACACGATGTCGACATGCATTCTTGTATGTGCTTTATGTACCTTTAAACAGCATGTGCCCATGATCGAGTAAGTAGTCCAGGGAAAGACACCCTGATAAAAACAAATTGGGAAGTTGCTCATGTTAATACGATGAAACGTTAGCTGTTGGGGAAAAGATTAAATACACTAGAGCATACATTCGTGTTAAACAAGGAGTTATTATCCCACTGAATAACAACCCCTGTAGGTTGGTTTACACCTGAAGGACCAGATGTGTTGCCTTTCCCTGGATCCACATATTGGCTTTGATTACTGTAATTGGCACTGAGGCCCAACAAAAACCCAGCAGGTCCTGGGGCCCTAGAGGACTAAGGAAAAGTAGCACTCGCCAAAGCCATTAACCCCGTCAGAACTGGGGTGGGGGGTAAAGTGGCTCACTTAGACGCCCTCCCAATTAGCTACATGAGAAGCCTGGAAAAACAAATGCCTGCAGTCGATGTGGCCCTCCATGACCGACACGGCGTGGCCCCTTACCCTCCATGTTCAAGGAAATCAAACCAGAGGGGACAAGGCGTATGGTTCTCAGAGATGGCAGCGCACAAAAGAGTGTCTGTAACAGGAAACCCAACAGAGCCACCGGCGTCTCCCTTCCAAAGAAAACACTTTGCCTCATGGCCAAATCAGAAACACATGCAGGCGGAAAAAAGGAAGCTGTAATAATCGGGAGGTTCCACTTCCTGCCTGCTGATTGGTGGCGGCCGATTGGGAATTGTGGCGGCAGGGGAACTGAAGACAGTGGGCAGTGGCGTTGCCCGTTTGGACAGCGGACCATCGTACAGTAGCCATCATCAGTACATTTTGAAACTGCATTCCTGGAAAAATCCTTTCAATCAAAAACACTGAAAATAATATTCACCCTGAGGTGATCTTTCAGCCTGTGTGAGAGAAAGCGAAACCATCACTCTCCATCTCACTCTCTTTCTCTCGCTCTCATAACCTTCTCCCCTGTTGAAAACACATTCAGCTTAGATCAGCGAGCACGAAAAAGAACCATTGAAGTCCACACCACAGGCCTCAATACCCTCAGTCAAAGGCCAGTCTGTGGGTGATCTCACATTCAGCTACATTTAGCTCCCCACTT
The DNA here is from genome assembly GCA_036023535.2 of Galaxias brevipinnis. Taxonomy (NCBI): domain Eukaryota; kingdom Metazoa; phylum Chordata; class Actinopteri; order Galaxiiformes; family Galaxiidae; genus Galaxias; species Galaxias brevipinnis. The sequence goes on from JAVQIZ010089024.1 coordinate 45,156, forward strand.
GATTAATGAGCTTTAAATGGGTATTTCCTCTCTCCAAAAATAACCCATGCAGGTGACTGAGTCATGAACCATGGCATACATGGGTGAAAGATGAAAGACCTGCTTTTGCCAGTTGGAGGACCACTGTCAGGGGAGTTGGAGTCCGCAACTGCTGGCCCATGTTGATCAATAACCCAATGGTCTGTCCTCACAACCAAGGGGGGCACACCTTGTTCTGGCCAAAGGCCCCCAACCTCAGGAATGCTCTGTGTAGAAGCCGAAGTACCATTAGGGGAAAATAACCAGGTGGGGCCCCCATCTGTCCAGCACACGGCTGGGGCTGCCTGGCTTTGCTCGGTGTAGCCCCATTCAGAACAGGCTACACAGGCCAGGCCCAGCACATCTGCCCCTGCCATGTGTGAAAGAGAGACTTGGAGGGGAAAACAATCTGCCCATCCACCCTTGCACCCCACGGCCTTACAGCTGGCCACAGGCATCTGAGTGGAACAACGGTGAAAGCTCACGCACGCACAGACACACGCACAAACACACCATAGCTGTACAGCCATACTGATCCCCACATAAACTCCAACACATATTGCACGCACATTCCCCACCGGGCGGATGAACACGTTCATAGGACATGTATAAAGACAACATCTATCTACGCACATGCAGTGTGGTCTGAATGTACAATATACAAGTTCAGCCGTCATACATATTCCCCAGGCATGTTTCTGTCTGCCAATTAGCCAATACAGAAGCTTCCCTGGGCCATTGATGAACCCGTGAGGAGACTGTGTGGAAAATCTCCCCTCTCCTGGCTTTTGATGCCCCCACGCTGGAGGTGAGGCTGAGGCAGGGGGTGTGTGGGGATGGGGTCATGTGTTGAGCACTGCCGGCCAGAGGAACCCAAGGTAAATAAGCTCAGATAGTGGCTGAAAGGTAGAGCAGGGGAGAGGGAGTGTGAGACAGGGAATTTATCGTCCATGCCTGACGCTTCACTAGACCAAACTATTTGAAATAAGGGGAAAAAGGGCAGAGACTGGGGTGTGGAAAACGAGGCAGAACATTTCCATAGATGCACTCCAAAATGCAGAGCCCCCCACCTAAGTGAACCAATGATGGCCCCTGCATTAAGCCAATGAAACATGCCTTGGACTTCACAAAGCCCAAACACCAGGAGGGCCTCTAAATTACTCTGACACCGTGTTAGTAGGTGCTTCATATATTTTGTCTATTATTCTGGAGGATGATCTGAAAGGGGGCCCGGGGTGACAGGTTCCAGCTGCTGAAAAGAAAGGGATGAGACTGATGTGAAAAGCAGTCTCTGCGTGGGCGGGTTTGATTTGAACGCCTCTTTCTGTCCGGGCGTGACAGCTCATCAGCGGAGCCTGGAACGTGTCACCACACACTCACTCATCGACTTTGGGGACAGTGAAGCCTCCGTGTCTGTCCAGATATCCCACATATTCATGACACAAAGAGAGAGAGAGAGAGAGAGAGAGAGAGAGAGAGAGAGAGAGAGAG